>JABSTQ010001511.1:0-33062 GCA_013358835.2 Ixodes persulcatus | reverse complement strand
CTCCGTCGGAGAAAAGGACTCTCCGAAAATCCACATCCCACAAAACGGCGCACCCAAAACGTGTCCTCCCACTTTACTTCTCAAAGCGCTTGCTACAGGACCGTGCATTGTGCACCGCTTCTCCTCCGCACCGTCATGTGCGTGAATGTGCGCGTGTGTGTGTGCGTGTGTGTGTGAAACGTAAACAATTTATCGCCACAAATGCGGGAGCACAGCGGCCGAATCGTCCAAAGACTCGGGTCTTTGAAAACCACATCGTTGTGTGTGTGTGTGAGTAGCGCAGGTGCCTACTCTCTGCGTTACCCCGTCCTCCGGAGTTTACTTCGACACCGGTCACGCTTGAGCAACGAGTGAAAGTTTAAAACCCAGTTCAAGCCAGCTGGAGTCAAGTGTGCGAATGAGAGAGACGAAAGCCGACGGTAAAAAAAGTCGAGTCTTGAACAACCGATGGCGAGAATGCACGAGTGAAATGCGAATAACCGACGATTCTCACGCGAAAGAGGGCGAGAATAGACAAACGTCGAGCTTTGTTTGAAAGGAAAACAAATATTGTAGCGATGTCAAGCATCCATTTTTGTGCTCCCCGGGCAGCGTTTTGTTACTTTTTTGCCGGTTTGCGGCTGATCTCTGGCTGATAACGGCCCGCCGGTCATCTGCAGTTTTGTCCCGTTAGTTCAGATAAGCATCGCGAAGGATCACTGTCTCTATCGCTCAGGGGACCAACAGCTCTTATCTGTCATTGTAGCTTAACCTGCCCCTTTGACATCGTCTCCGTGTTTCTCTTCTTCCTGCTCCGTCAGTGTCATCGCTAAAAACGGTGCCAACGTTGTCGCGTGATCACTGTCTGATCCCATCGAACTGTGATCGCCTCTTTGTGCAGCGTCGGGGGCGTCCGACGAGTGTGCAAACTCGAGCGACAACAACCCAAGCAGTCACTTTGTGCGCTCACGTTGCCAACACTGGTCGAGTCTATTTTTTTCCCTACCAATGTTGACGAACGACGGTTTGAGAAGCGAATGTCTCGATGTCTTTGTAAAAGTAGCTTCCCTAAGCCAGAGAAAAAAAAAGCGTCGTTTAGATATTACCGAACATGGCCAATTAAGTCGTAAAAGAAAAGAAAAAAAAAACAAGTAAAAAAGATTCAGGGTTTTGTCTGTGTGTCAGTGTCAAGACTTCATACATATCCATAGCCAGATATCTTAAATATTTAAATAAAATATATACATACGTATTAAATTTTCAAAGTACTTCCGGTGAGGCTTGATCGAACAAAATGAGATGCAAGTGAACGTAGCTTCGAGAAAATAGAGTAGTGTGTCGTCATAGTCTATGTAGACGTCTGCAAAAGTGACGTTTCTTTGCTTAGCAAACGTGTACTGTGGTGAACACGCACGCCGTCCTTGTTACCCTCACTTGAAGTGATCGCGGGAGTTATACATGAAGGCGTAACCGCATTCAAGGTAGTTTGTTTTGAGTGACTCAATGCTGGCACGTTTGAAGAGCAAAGCTCGTTTTCCCGAGATTGGGCTCTGAAAAAAAGAAAAATGACTTTAGAATCTGACCAAAAAACAAACACTGCGTTTTTTGCTTTTTTTTTTTAGCATTTGCGCGCCCGATGGTGCTAGTAGAGCCCGGTAGCACGTGCAGCTATATTTGATAACTAGGAAGTGGCAAGTCGAAGGAACCTTTCCTTAGTGACGTAACCGCCAACCAAATTCCATACTTTTTCGCTGGATCGAGTGCGTCCATTGCAATAACGATCGGCGTTCTTTTGCGTCTTGAGTACAAATTGTGGTCGTTCGAATTACCATTTTTTTTAATGTATAGAATCAGAACTGCCACTGGAGGATTATGCATCCCAAGCACCATTGACCGTCGGTGCAAAGAATATATATATCTATATATATATAAAATAACGCCACGTTAGTTTTGTTTATATTACCAATAGTGGTTTAAGCCAAATCCACTACGCAGAGGTCTGCGCTTTACTCGACGGTGCAAAAAAAAAAAAAAACATCTGCGACCATATTTTGTTTTGTCTTACGACGGATTACAGCGAGCCCTACGGGCCGTTCAAACCAATCCAGCGCTGCAAACGCAACGCGTGATTACATGCCTCGGACATGCGCTGCAACTCTCCCGGCCGAAAGGTCACGTGACACGAACACGACATTCGATTGTCTCCGATGGCTCGTGGCGCTCGCTGCGGTTCCTCGTAAGGTGGAAGGAAGCCTTGCAGTCGCTCTAACCGAGTTCTAACGATGGCGTTCTCTCTCGCTGTCGATCGTATCGTCCTTGTCCTCCATTGCTTTCTGACAGGCATGTTCAAGCATTGCCGTCTCTTTGAGCACCGGTTATTAACGTTGGCCGCGTACAGTGCAGCTGGAACAAACAAATTTCACCGAGAGATCCACGCAAGTGCACTCACTACGAGCGACCAAGGTCCTACCCGAGGAGCTTGAGTCGTCGGCTTCACTGTTTTAATAGCAGCCTGGCTTGGTCGGCTGCAGCCTCCGGTGTGTCACCTCTTTTTGGAGCTTGGCGGTCTACTTTGCCTATTGTAAATTGCCACAAATATAATATATATAAATATATATCTTTATTGAAAGAGAGCTCTGGCCTACAGCCATATAGTATATGTATGTATTTATTTTTGGGCACGTACAAATAACAACCAAGTGAGATGGTGCGTAAAACGGTGACTCGTCTTTTTATGAGTGTTTATCGCAGATGGTGTGTGAAACCTATGACATTACTCCGTCAAAAAAAAAAGCCAGCAACAAAGAAACAGCAGCTGTATTTAAAGAACTGTATCGGAAATTATCGATGTCTCGTTTTGTATATACCCGTCATCAAGCAAACATGTCGAAACACGGAGAAAACCTGTAACGTAAGATTTCACCCAATTTTTTTTTTTTTTTTTTTGTGCCATAAAGTTTTTTTCGTGCCATTTGTTTGTATTCCTCTATCTCGCAACGGCACATGATCAGCATGACCATTTTTGTGTGAACGCTCATTTTCCTTGATTTTTAGTGTGCGCGTGTGCGTACTATTTTTAATTCGTGTCGCGTTGTTTCTGCACTCTAAAAAATAAATAAAATGTCTTCGCTGTAGAAAAAAAAAATGTTTACATCTATCGCTTTGTAATGCCCGCAAAATTTCCATAACGCCGTGGTGTTGAGCAACTCTGTGGTAGTGTAGAGTTCGCATCTGTGGAGTGTCTATTACCCTAGTTACACTAGCGCTCTCAACTGTCATTGAGCTCAACTAAGTTGTCCGGTGATACACGGCACATAGGCCTAAAATCCCCAGTTGAGATGCGCGATCCTGCAGAACCCAGGATCCCTGGGTTCTGCAGCGCGAGCTTTCGCTCCACGTAGTCCGAGTTGGTGTGCGCTAGACCACTCGGCTACCGATCTGTTTCACACGAATTCACGCAAGAGAGACACAACGAAAGTCTTATCGGCACCGACATCGCAATGGCCACCCTGTCCGAGCTTTGGCTTCCGCGACGTGCCGTGATCGTTTTAGCGGCAGCTGCGGCCCCGAATAATGCCTCTTCCGACAATATTTGATGCTACGATACTTTCTAGATACCTGCGCTAATCTTCCGTAATAGTAAGTGCTTCGCTGACGCTGGCCATGGGTGGCGATGCGGCGGACGCCGCCATTTTTTAGCTCTATTGGGGCGAACCCTCATTAGTTAACTGAGGTAGGCCAGCTCAATGGACCTTTTGTAGAAATACGCGGTACGCATGCGCGGAGTATTTCATGCGCCTGGGTTCGAGAGTATCTAGTTCCAAACAATCCGCCATCTTGCATTTCTTGCCTTTGAGCGGTTTCGTTGTGTCGACCTCGGGGCGGAAGATTACGCACGATGGGGACAAAGGTGAGCTTGGGGCAGCCGTATCTAGGTCACATCGCCTCAATGGGTGAACAGGATGTAGCTGACGTTTTGGGTGTGGAACGGGTGGGAGAGGCCTTGGGCGCGCGTTGTTTTCCATTCACCTAGTCTCGAACCGATTCGCGTGTCTAGGTGGCAGCACATATTCACCAAGAGGTCCATTCCAACTCAATGATTGTTAGCGGCTCAATGACAGTTGGCGCCGCGGTGTAACTCCGGCCGATCGCGATGGAGTCAACTTAACGACATTTAAGAGCACTGGTGTAACTAGGGCTTTTAACTAGTGTAACTAGGGCTCACACCGTGGGAAACCGGGGCTCTAATTCGGACAGTTGGCGAAAAAGTCGGCGAGGAATTCGATTAAGCACACCATGGAACTTGTCATTCCCAAGCGATGATAAGTGCGTCAAGGCGCTCATTGACCACGAGCCTGAACTGAAATATTCGTGGACGGATTGATTGTTGACAAGTGCTTGTGTGACGCAGTGTTTGTGTCCAACGCGGCTCCCTCGCTCAACTGAAAGAACTTCCGTTTCCGTCAGAAAGGCATACTTTACGTTACAACCACTTTATTTCACATGTTGCTGGCCGAGTCCGGTCGAGTCGAGGAGAAAAGCAGACGCAAGTTTTCATCTTTTTTTGTGTGTGTGTGTGTCTGTTTTTTTTTTTTTTTGTTGTAAAACTGGAGCAAATAAAACAAAACCAGATTCCTGCTCCGGGTTCTATGAACATTGAAGATGAATAGACAGATTTCACCAGCCAGTCTGACTACGCCACCACTGCCGCAATGTATCCAGGAAACTTTAGTTTTTCTGCACGTGCGACAACCTCGCTGGAGCACTGCGCGTGGAGAGCACGATACATCACGGGCCCTCTCGTGCACGGCCGCCAAATTCTTCGCCGACTTTTTCACCAAGTGACCAGATTAAAACCACTGTTTGGCGCTCCGCGTGCATGGCATAAAAATAAACTCAGATTTCTTTTATTTTTTTTTTTTCTTGCGCAAACTTCGTTGTACGGGTACTTTCAACATTTCTTTGATTTTACATTTCGGGTTGGATAAACAATGTTCTGTTTTCCGATGAAATATATGATACGGTTTCGGTCATACATACTATTCCAATACTTGCGACTGTCAAGCTGCCAGTGAGTTTGTACTCCAAGTCGCGGTCTCTAAGGACTGGGGACAGACCTGGGAACGCCTTATACAAACGTTTCTGCGAAGGTGCTTCCTTCCTCATATTATTCTGACGGTCTGGTTCTCGCGACAGGCAAGACCTGTTGATAATGGCCGGGCAAAAACCAAAATGGGGTATCCTTCCAATTCTCTTCGGTGCTAAATTCCACGTTTTTAAATGTACGTTCCGGGAGCTCGTTGTTCCCTGCACTGCCCCAGTGACATCCTTGTGTTGCAACCAGTTGTTTTCGTGACGCAAAATTTGGTTCTAAAACACATAAACACACAAATATATATTCACACAAACACATAACCATTGCGCGCAAGAACTTTGCTCTTCAGCGTACGGCCGCATCGTGTAAAAGAAACAAAAAGAACGCAGCAGAAATAAAAGTAATTGGTGCCTACAGTGATTACGCTCTGGGTTTCCCCTTCATGCCCTGTTTACTTCCCATTTGTGTACATAGCCCAGATGCGACCAGCGTTACATGTCGTTGTTTGGTTTTTTTTTTTTTTTTCTTTTTTCTGGCGTCTCTAGCCGTGACTGCTTGATCTCGCGAGCGTTAAAAACTCGATGTCGAAACGAAATAAACGTGGATCAAAGCCAAGTCAGCACGCCCGACGTCATGTTTGTTTGTTTCCGTCGGAGCGGCGGCAGCCATTTCCGTCGCCACGTGTCAAGCCCCTGTCGACGCTCCGACGCCCTCCAGGCCAAGTCCAGGGCAAGAACCACGGGTTCCCCCGGTCCCCGAATGTCGGGACAGCGCGACGGCCCCTCAACTGGGCCAGGGCCGTCCGTCATTGGGGGACAATTTCCGGTCGGGAAACTCGCGACACAAGATGTTTCCTCTCGGGTTCCCGCTACCTGTTGTTGCCGCTTAGAGGCGCAGCTAACGCGACGAATTACTCGCGCCCGGAATCCGCCCGCAGTGCCTCCTCTTGCTCGGGACTCGGGGTCAAAAGAAATAATTGAGCGTGCACTCGATTTATCGCACGTTCGTCTTTCACCGAGAGGCTGGTAAGAGCTGAAAGAGCTTCAGAGGTGGCATATGCAAGCGGAGGGCGGTCTTGTCGTTTGCTGTATTAGATATCAACCAGTTTTTATTTTGTTTTCGTGGCAGTGAATGCGCAAAATATTGCTCTGCGAGTTTTTGTATCGAATGCGAGGAAGAGGGGGGGGGGGGGGGGGCGCTTGATTAGGTCGATTACTCTTTTATATAGTTTTCTTTGGTGTGCTGCTTTGAACTTTGAACTTTTATATCGTATCTCTCCGTTTGTATTCTTCATTCCCCTTTCACTGGCACAAAGCAGCAAACCAGCGCTACTGAGTCCTGCTCACTTCTTCGACCGAACAATTCGTGACCAACTATTAGCGTCGTAGAGGTTAAGAAAAAAAAAAGACATTTTGATGATTGGCTTACAATTACCTCTGCGCACAGCAAGTGTACGTTTTTCAATTTAGGATGCTTGAGTGACCTGCAGTTCGTGACCCCTGAGCAATATTACAGCTGAATCTTTTCTTTTGGAGTAAGAGACTCCAAAGAGAATAGTCGATGCTTTTGTTTCAACAGCGGGTCAGGGCAGGCGATTATCGAATCGTGGTACCTGGATCATGTACTATATTTACCCTGTTGCAACGTAAGATCAGCAGTAAAAGCTCCGCTTGAAAGGCAGTGAGTGCATGCAGGAGGCAAAGACTGCTGATCTTATGTTGCAACAGACTTTAACAAAATAAAATTATCACGACGTCATTTTTTTTTTTTCAAAATCTCGCTTTTGACACGTGCTTCGTGCTTTCTTACAACAATGAGTGCCTATACTTTTAAGAAGCGTGGAGCGTGTCGAGGTCAGTTTGTTTTATGTGAGATGTCAAAGCACCTCTCTAAATAATAAAAATTAAAAAAAAAACACGTTAAATCGAACGTTTTCTATCTTCAAAGGGTTGATTTGCGTTTAGAAACGCGGCGATTGAGTTCAGTCAAAACGGAATATACCTTTCACTAAATAACTCAAGAACTAAGCAGCATGCTTGCGAGTGTGGTTACATTCGCTAAAGCTGCTGGCGCCTGAAACTAACTTTTCCAAAGCGTAAACCTAAAATAAATATAACTTTGCAATTGCTTTCGTCAACGCCTTATTTTAGTAATTTACGTCGAATATTTCATACGGGCGAGGCCAGCGCGTGCAGCGCGTGTACCTATATTTCCAGAATTCTTCTCAGTGCTTGGGTAATTTGCCAAAATATCAATTATGAAAGGGAATACAGCCTCGGAGAATATTTGTTCGGTCACCGATGTTTAGGAATTCTTTGCCAATGCCGGTCAAAGGTCGCGCTAAACGACCTGGACAAAGGAAGCGTCTTTTACACTGTTCGCCTCTTCAGTTTTAAGTACACAGCGCGACACTCATAATAGAAACACGACATAGGCAAATTTTGCTCGAGTAGAATTATTGACAGACATCGAACTTTACCGCATAAGTTAGGGCCACAATTATAATTTTTTATTCTTTATTCTTTATTCAGAGAACTCCTGCAGCACCTAGAAGGCATTATTGCAGGGTGCGAATAATAACGAAAAGAACATATCAGCATTTGCAGCACAAACTATACATTCCTGTAAAGCGTTCCAGTCCTTGACCGTCCTCACAAAAAAAAAAAAACGAATTCTTGCAGAGCTCCGTCCTAGTGCAATATTCGCGTATCTTGTGCACGTGATCATTACGTTTGGAAAAATAATTTGGTTTTAAGAGGTATGATGAGCTATTAATACCAGTAGCTTCATGATAAATGTTGTATAAAAAATTCAACCGTAAATGTTTTCGCCGAAGATCCAATGACGCCCATCCTAGTGATTGTTTTATGTTAGTTACACTAGAAAATCGGTCGTACTGGCCCAGGACGAAGCGTGCGGCACGATTTTGTATTTTTTCCAAGCCATCAATTCGATTTTTTTTTGGAAGGGTCCCACACAGTGCATGCGGAATCTAGAAGTGGCCTTACATAGGCAAAGTATGCTAGTTCTTTTATTTTTTGTGTAGCGTTTTTTAGGCTTCTTTGGACAAAGCCAAGTGCACGACCCGCCCTCATAATGACATCATCAATCTGCGAATCCCATGTGCAGTCGGATGACAAAATGACTCCGAGGTATTTTACTTTATTCTCATTCGTTACTAGCTCATTGCTTAAATAATACTGTGTATCAAATTTATTTTTTACGTGTGAAGCTAACATGAACACATTTCTTTACGTTAAGTTGCATCCCCCATTCACCGCACCAATGTTCTATTCGATCCAGGTCAGCCTGCAGTTGTCCGGAGCCCTCCCCGTTCTTTATACGCGTATACACAGCGCAATCTTGTCATTCCCAAGCGATGATTCAATCGGCCCACCACAAATAGTTTTAATGCAGTCCCTTTAATCCTAATAATAATAAAAAAAATAACAGGAAACACCGGCGGTCATTGGTTCGCACTAACAGAATGGCGATATATCCGCGGTAGCGGTTGCCTGACGAAAGCCCGGCGGCTTTCTCTCAAGCCCTATATCTCTGCGGAGGGGCCGAACCCCCAGGTGAGCGGTCGGCGACTGCAGTTAGATGGCAGTGCTGGCGGTGCTCCAACGGTCATGTCAACCTTATCCGAGTGACTCGAGATGGCGCCACTACTCTACGATCACCAAAGCAGTGTAGCACTTGCGGGATATGGTACATTTCGGTAGGAACAAAACGAAAACCTAAGAGCTACTTCATTTCTGCTTAGGTGTAATGGAGGTCAGGGGTAATCAATAAATAAATAAATAAATATAGTATACTTCTTTGCAGTACACGCCAGGCGTCAATAAACAACAAAGAAATAAAAAAGGTTAATTGCGTGTTTATACTCAGTAGCAATGTACACAAGGCGCATAGGGGTTTTCACCGAATGTCGGCCAAACTTTCCGTGCGAAAACTACGCATAGCAGAGAAACCGATTGGTGCCTCAGCGTTACTGCAGGTTTTCCAGCTCATCTTAATCCAAGCGACGGCCAATTTAATCCAAGTGCCACCCAATTTAATCAAAGCGCCACACAATTTAATCCTTGCGCTACCCAATTTAATCCCGGGGTCAGTCAATTTAATCCACAATATATATATGCCCTTATTGTCTTCAGTGGTCGTGTTTTGCTTAAACATTTGGTAAATTAGAATAATTGTTTATACAATTAGATTTTTGGGGGACAACTGATCATTTGATCACTATTGTGATGACTTGGAGTTATTAGTCCTACTATGGAGGAGGCTTCATTGTTATGTTGATTACTCTTTTTGTAACCTCGAGTTATTGTGGCGCACTCGAATTTATTTTAGCCGAATGGACGTTTTGTTTAACCTTTCTTATTACTCGACTTAACATTGCTACAGTTCAGATGATACAAGTACAATTGCAATTTATGATTACTCTTTTGATGACTTCGCGTGTTATTGCTCCAATTGATCTATAATGAACTCAGTTGACATCATTATTTCTCTGTTGATTACTTCGGGTTACTTTTGACCCATTGGCCATAAATTCGAATTAAATGTGATTGTGATGACTCTTCATTACTTTTAGCTAATCTTCAACGAATTGAATTTTTATGTGATGAACATTAACATTATGATTCCTCTTTTTATTACTTTGAGTTACTCTCAATTCAATTGACTTTAATTCGGCCTAAGTGACATTTGGTGCCTCTTGTTTACTTTGTGTAATTATAGTGACAATTTATCGGTTGTGAGCTCAATCATACATTATTATTAGACTTTTGATTACTTTGAGTTACTTTTGATCCAGAGGACCTTAATTCGGCCTCATTGATATTGCGATGACTGTTTTGATTTTGGGGCTAATATTCAACAAAATTATTTATTACTAGCTCAATCCACATTACAATTACTTGTTTGATTACTTTGAGATACTATTGACCGAATGGACTTTAATACCGCTTAATTGACATTTTGGCTACTCTTTTGATTACTTCGTGTTATTATACCTCCAATTGATCTATAATGAACTCACTTGACATTATTATTACTCTTTTGATTACTTCGAGTTACTTTTAACCCAGTGGACTTGAATTCGACCGAAATGACATTGGGATGACTCTTTTGATTACTTTGAGCTTATCTTCATACAAACTCATTTATTGTGATCCTAATGCATATTATGATTACTCTTTTGATTACTTTGAGTTACCTTGACCCAATGAATTTGTCCTATTTCACAATTTGTAAACTCTTCTGTTTACTATAAGGTCACATCAACCAATTGGTCTTTTTAGAGCTCGATTCACATTTGTATTACTCTTTTGTCCCAATTAACCTTAATTCGGCTTAATTGACATTGGGATGATGCTTGATTATTTTCTGCTAATTTTCAACCAATTGATTTATTGTGAGCATAATTGACATGATGATTTTTTGATTTTTTTATTCACTATTGACCCAATGGGCTTTAAATCCGCCCAAATAACAGATTGGTGACAATTTTGAGTACTTGGAGTTATTGCGCCACCAATTTATCTATCATGAGCTCAATTTTCATTGCTATGACTCTTGATTATTTCAAGTCACTGTTGACCCAACGAACATTATGTCGGCTTAATTGACAGTTTGATGACACTTGATTACTTTGAGCTAATATCGAACCAACTGCGTTCTTATGAGCTAAATTTGCAATATGATAACCCTTTTGATTGGCTTGAGCTGCTATTGACCCGGTAGACCAGTCTGCTTAATTGACAGTTTGGTGACTATTTTGATTACTTTACGTCATTATACAGCCAATTTAATAACTATTATCTAAATTGATAATTTGATTACTTTTTCAATTACTTCTAGTTACTTTTGAGTTACTTTATACTTCACTTCAACTACCGCGGACATCAGAGGGCAGCGTCGGACGAGAAGTCCTTCCAGTGAGCCCTTCTCCTCATCCGACGGCTCCCTTTGGTGTCCGCGATACTTCCGAGGTAAGCGATCTTTGATTGTGATATTAATAGAACAAATGTAGATCCCTTCAATTTCACGTGAAGATGGAGGACCAGCGAAGTTATCTTTATGACGTCTAGGGCGATGCCTAGAGGACGACATCTAGGACGACCTCATGGGGGACTTCTTGGACGACCTCAAGTACTACGCCTAGAGGACGACGTCTAAGACGACCTCAAGGACAACATCTAGGACGACATCGAAGACAACCTCTCGGACGACCTCAAGGACGACGTCTAGGACGACCTCGAGGACGTATTTGTGAGACAAGGACAAAAACGGAAGTAACGAACACCATGCAAGTATTTATTGAGATTTTTCTTCAATGATATAAAAGACACAATATAGCAACAACAAAAAAAATATGTCCAGTACTGCGTTGTCGCTGCCCTTCACACCCCCCCCCCTTTTTTTTTTCTATTGCACATTAGCTAAATTAAATTTTCCCTTCTCTAGACACACCCTGCCACAAGAATCATCTTTTCTAGAGTCTTCGGCACAAGCGATGCCCGATGAGCCCTCATTAACGCCCCCTATATGAAAAACAACCTCGCAACGTAAGCGCACAGTGCACTGCGTGGGCGCAAAGAGAAAGGAGCATTTGCGCTTGCGCCCCCTGCGCCCTGTCATAGTGTCCTATATACTGACAAAGCCTGGCAGATCGCCACGAGAAGAGGCCGCCGAAATGGAAAAGGTGGAGCGGCAGACAACGGATGAGAAGAGGGCCATGTGACTGGCGCCCGCTGCGGCGAGACCCGAAAACACTGCGTCTCGCCGCTACGGCGAGACGCGGGGACCCGAAAGTCTGTTTCGGGTCCCCGCCGCTGCAAAAGCTCTGTGGCAAACTCTGTGGTAAAAGCGCTGTGGGGCCCTAATCTGGACACTTGGCGAAAACGTCGCCGAGAAATCTGGCGGCTATGATTGGCCGGCGCCAAGGTCAAGTGTGGCGTTGGCCAATCGCGGCCGCCAGATTTCTCGCTGACGTTTTCGCCAAGTGTCCAGCTTAGGGCCCCTGCTCTGACGTCCAGGTTCCCCAAGAAATTCCTCTTTGATGCTCTGTGCTACCAGATCCTCGCGCTCCAAACCTGCGACCGGGCACTCTATGGCTACGTCGGCGAAATGCCAGGCTTTGTGAGTATAGAGGAGGCTATGGCCCTGTCCGTAGCGGACACCGTAGTGCGCTGCGAATACGCGAAGAACGTGAGACGTCAAGAAGCCAACGCCACGTCAATGAAAGAGAGAAAGTGAAATGTCGTCTAGCCATCCGAGTAAAAAGAAGAGTGTCCGCGAAATGGAGTTTCTTTCGTAATTAATTCAGGTTAAGAAAATTTGGTAAAAATCTGCAAAGAATAAACATAAACGTAATAAATTTCTTTCAAAGTGGATAAGCGGTTCAGAAGTTCACTGTTTTGAGGTAGTTTCCTCGCCGCACGACTCACGCGAAGACAAACTAACGGCTTGCGAGAAACAAAAGAAAAGCACAAAGAAAGCAAACTGTAAGCGTGATGACCTGTGAGTGGGATGAGCATGATGACCTGTGACTGTGAGGACCGCGAGGAGATGTGAGTGTGAGGACTGTGATGACCTGCGAGTGTGAGGACCGTGAGGACCTGTGAGTGTGATGAGCATGATGATCTGTGAGTGTGAGGAGTGTGAGGAGCCGTGAGTGTGAGGGCTGTGAGGACCGCGACGACCTGTGAGTGTAAGAACCGTGAGGGCCTGTGAATTTTGAGGACCGGTCTGTGAGCGTGAGGACAGTGAAGACCTGTGAGTGTGATGACCTGTGAGTGTGATGACGTGTCAGCGTGATGAGCGTGACGACTTGTGAGCCTGATGACCTGTGAATCTGATGATTCGAGATGACCTGTCAGCGTGATGACCGTGATGATCTGCGAGCGTGAGGACCGTGATGATGACGGCGGGTAAGTTTTGGTTTTGTGCTGAACCGTGAGGGTGAGTCCAGGTGATGACCCTGTTTTGAATAAATCGTGATCGTGAGTGGGCGTGAGTTCTGATTGCGGAAAAAGGGGTGATATGTCAAGTTTGAGTGAGGACAGTTTAAAATGCCGACCTATGCCTCCAAGTAATCAGGAGAGTTACCAAATTGTGAAATAAGATAAATCCATTGGGTCAAGGTAACTCAAAGTAATCAAAGGAGTAATCATAATATACATTAGGTTCATAATAAATAAGTATGCATGAAAAGATGAGCTCAAAAGTAATCAAAAGTGTCATCCCAATGTCATTTCGGTCGAATTCGAGTCCACTGAGTTAAAAGTAACTCGAAGTAATCAAAAGAGTAATAATAATGTCAACTGAGTTCATTATAGATCAATTGGAAGTATAATAACACGAAGTAATCAAAAGAGTAGCCAAAATGTCAATTAGGCGGAATTAAAGTCCATTCGGTCAATAGTAACTCAAAGTTTATCAAACAAGTAATTGTAATGTGGACTGAGCTAACCTGGAGTTACTACAAACGATAACTCTCTCCAATCACCCCAGCGATTCAAAAGTGGGAACGTCCCGGTCACTCTCGCTCCCCGTGTTATTACGAAATACAGCGCCACGTCTGGCGGTTTCCCCGCGCCGGCCACGCATCACTTGTGTTCATCTTTTTTAAGGCCGACTGTACACCGAAGCGAACGAGGTGTTTCAGCAAGATGGCATGAAGCTTCATAAATGGGGTTCGACTAGTACGGCATTGATGGAGGTGTTCAAGGAAGATGGTGCAGAAGAGAGGCCACTTGGACGAGTGGTGGGCGTAACGATCGAAGGTACTCGGAATGACGTAGAAGCCCGAGCATGACAGTCTGACATTCTCACCGGAGCACGTGATCAAGTTCGCTCGACATCAGGAGAATACGAAGCGCTTCGTGCTCCAAACGGCCCGACTTTACGATCCTCTAGGACACCTGTCACCGCTTCTCGTGAGAGTCAAAAATTATTTTCTAGAACATATGGAACCAAACCCTCGGCTGGGACGACGTGCTGCTGGACCGGCTGTTGGCAGACTGGATTGGTTGGCGCAAAGAACTTTCCGATGACGAAAATAATCCCTGGAGAAGGGGAACAAGAGGGACAAAGGACAAGCACAAATCTCCGGTCGCGCACCAGTCACCTAGCTGTGTTTGGAGATTTGTGTTTCCCTCTTGTTCCCCTTCTCCAGGGATTATTTTCGTCATTCTTGTCCAGCTCGCTTGCACCTTTGCATTTAATTGCATTATAATTATAACCTTAAACTGCAAGCTTCACCCTTGTTGGTGTTAGACTGGTGGTGGCTGATAGAACCCGTTTGCTCTACTGACGCTAACCCCTGGTTAGCTCAGTTGGTAGAGCGCTCCACTGGAAATGGAGAGGTCCCGGGTTCGATACCCGGACCAGGCGGATTTTTTCGGTCGCGCACCAGTCAGCTAGCTGTGTTTGAGGATTTGTGTTTGTCCTTTGTTTCTCTTGTTCCCTTCTCCAGGGATTATTTTCGTCATTCTTGTCCAGCTCGCTAGCACGTTGTCATTTAGTTGCATTATAATTATAACCTTAAATTGCAAGCTTCACCCTTGTTGGTGTTAGACTGGTGGTGGCTGATAGAACCCGTTTGCTCTACTAACGTCTAACCCCTGGTAAGCTCAGTTGGTAGAGCGCTCCACTGGAAATGGAGAGGTCCCGGGTTCGATACCCGGACCAGGCGGATTTTTCGGTCGCGCACCAGTCACCTAGCTGTCTTTGGAGATTTGTATTTGTCCTTTGTCCCTCTTATTCCCCTTCTCCAGGGATTATTTTCGTCATTCTTGTCCAGCTCGCTTGCACGTTTGTATTTAGTTGCATTATAATCATAACTTTCCGATTTCGAAAAAATAGAAGTTCAGAGGTTTTACGACAGTGAAATACACGGCAAAGCCAGTCACCGAGAACTACATTTCTTCAATGAGGCCAGTCTTGCCGCCTACGGAGCCAAAGTTTATCTCTGTTCTACCGATGACCCGATGACACCGGAACAACGACTACTGCATAGGATGATCGCAAAGGGACGAGGGGCGCCCCTAAACATTGTCTTCCTGGCGAGGTTAGAGTTGATGACCGCATTGATCGCGTCGAGGCTCTACAAGTACAGTCAAACCTGTCTCACGATCGAAGTGAATGGAGTTCACTTTAGGACAGATTCGATGATAACCCTGCAATATACACCTCGCGATGTGAACTTTTTGTCGGGAGCCGGGTATAGGAAATTCAGCGAAACTGCGAAGAAGCGACGTGGCACCACTGCCTAGGAAAGGATAATTCAGCGTACCTCATGACACGAGGTCTGACAGCGTCACGATTGATCTCCACTCCACTCTGGTGACCAAGCTTCAGTTGGTTCACGTCGTCAGCAAGAGATTGGCCCAGGGAACCGCGCAAGGGGATCCCACAAGACCCCATCGAGGAGTGATTGCTGATGGCTGAGGTGTTGGAGGTCATTTCGTTCATGGTCTCGAGAGGTGATCGACATCTTCAAATTCAGTTCGGCCTCAAAGCGACCGAACAACCGCTTGGAATTTTCGCTTTCTTTACAACACCCAATCACCAAAAAAGCTATCGGGAACACTGAAAGCCGAAGAGATACAGATGGCTCGAACGCACTTCAACTTGAAGCTGCTCAACGCTCAACCTTCGCAACTGAACCTAAATGCGCGGCAAATATAACCACGAACTCATCCGGTTCGCCTCTCCAGGATTTCTCCACTTTCCTCAACCAAGATGGATTGCTGTGAATCAGAAGCCTTCTCAGATCGGTCACCATGACGTATGATGAAAGAAACCCCACATTCTCCTGCTCAAATAGCATCGATATCCCACGCTTCTGACGGACGAAGCTCACCGACGCATGTCGAACGCGGGAGTCAGGGACACTCGCGTGCAGCTCCGTGAGAAACACGGATCCTTCGAAGAAGAGAGTTGGTGAGAAATGGGGTGCATGCGTGTTTGTCGTGCCAGCGTTTCAACGCTATACCAGCAAGTGCCTCCACGGGACCCTTGCTAAATAACCGAACAACGCGAGCTGAACCTTTCGAAGTCATCGGAACAGACTTTGCCTGTCCCTTGTATGTTGCCGCGAAAGAAAAAAACGTGCAAGTCTTACATAGTGCTGTACTCGTGTGGGGTCACGCGGGGAGTTAATCTAGAATTGGTTCCCGACACGACGACACAGAGCTTTCTCCTTGCATTCCGCAGATTTGTATTTACTATTGAGCCGAGGTATGTGTCGTGTCATTTAAGCATAAACCACATGTAAGCGATTTGGCGAGTGACGAAACAAGCGACGGCGACCCGCTTCGCTGTCGCTAGGATGACACTATCAGGGCATCTCGTCGTTCATTGCAGCAGATGCTCTTGCACCCCGTCATTCGACAGCACAAAACTTTTGGCAAAATACAAAAACAAGGTGTCATGCGAACTACACGAGGCTTTTGAGATTAGGGCTAGGGGAAACAAGTGCGTCAGCGAAACGTCTTTGGCCCTAGCTACGGATGAGTATGAGTATTTAAAACGTGAGCTGGGCAGGGATTGATTGATGACTGCGCGTTCCCGTTGGGAATGATAGTGTGTACTTTTTCGAATAAACTTCAGTTTAAAGTGTACCTTGTGTCGTTGTTTTCTTCGTGTCTCGGTTCATGTTTTTTTTTTTTTTTGGCACTTTATACCTTTTGCGAGTATACGAGTAGGTCTAATTTCCGTTGTTGACACTGGATCCCGCACCGCCGCGCTCATTTCGCCACATGGTGACCACGCGAAGATGGTCAAGTTCTACTAAACAAAGACGAGACTACGACAATTCATTGTTTCCTATACTTGGTATGTATACAAGACATGAAGTGCAAACCAAAGAAGCAGCGGTGCACCGTCGTTGGCGGTGCTTCGCCCCACACCGCGAATGAATGTACGACCCTTTGTTTCAAGTGGACTCTTTTCCCGCATGAATATCTGAACTCGTTCTGGGAATCCGTTGGTTTCCCTTCGTTCCTTCGTCGTTCCAGTGTTATTTCTTGTGTAGTAGAGGGCTATGGTGTACGCAGAATGTGTGTTTCCTTCAAACAGGCCGTGGTTTGTATAGTCTCGAATTACAGCGTGTCGGACGCAGTCGTTCGTCGCAAAGTGGTGCTGTTCTGTTTTATATAGAATTCAAATAAACGCCACACGGATTACCTTTTGTTGTAAGGTACGTACGTTTTATTACTTGAGTGGACGTTTATCGAAGAGGCGACGGGGATCGAAACGTAGACACGGGCGATCATGTTAGCTATGCTATCACACCTAAAACTTCCAAGATTACGAGAATTAATTTCCTGTGCGCTTTACTTGTTGTGTAGCGGGAGACGCAGCGCAGGCCAAAGAAGCAGCGGTGCCGTTGACGGTGGTGATTCGTCCATGCCGCGAAAAGACTAGCCTCTGGCTATAGATCTTGAACAATGTGTTATTTTTTTTTTTATTTGTATCTTTCTTGAAAGCGACAGTCTGGAAGGAATTCTAAATCGTGCAGCCCGATTCATTTCATCAGCATACTCCCGCGACAACAGTGTGACGCAGCTTAAACTTACTTTCAAGCTTCCACTGCTCTCTGACCGCAGAATAATCTCTCGATTATGTCTCTTACATAAATTTTACCACACCAGCACCAACTTATTTGACTCCCTGATATCACCTCCTGACAGAATTTCGTCACGCCTCAATCACAGCCGTTGCATCAAACGCATAACTGGCAAAACGCTAGCCTTTAATACGTCATTCTTTCCTCATGCCATAACTATCTGGAACTCTCTTCCTGAAAAAAATCATCCTTATTACTGACAAATCCACTTTTCGCCAATCAGTGACTGCACATATCCAATAAATTTTAACCATTTTAACATGCATTACTGTGACTATTGATTGTACATCAAGTTTTTTGTTCTATTTTTGTGTTTATATGTTTTGTATTACCCCACAAGCTCCCCCCCCCCCCTTTATGTAATGCCCCACGGGGCCCTTAAGGAGAAATAAATGAATAAATGAATAAACTTGAAAACTTGAGACGGAGCGTGTACGCCTTCCTCGTCCTGGCAGGTGAATGTTTATCGAGCCGCGAGCGGACGCCATTGCTACGAACAAACAAGAAGGACCGGAAGACCGCACCGTCGGGCAAACGCTGATAGGTTGGCGTCAGCGGGCGCGTTAAAAGGCCGACGACCAGACTCGAGATTCTGCAAGGCAGAAGATCCTCCTCACCATGGGGGAGGAGGAAACAGGCAACGGTGGACAGGTTAGGAGGGGGGAGAGGACGAAGCGAGGGAAAAGTGGAAAGCGCGAACTGGTCGATCGGTCTCGCGCCCCGTGTTCCAGGCCGTGAGAGTTTGGCGCTCCTTTCACTAAACCCATAGGAGTACCGTCGGAGACCGACACTCGAGAGCGCTCTTCGTGCACCAAGTATTTCTTGGATCGCGAGTGACTTCTTTGCGCTCCGTGACGTCACGTCCACAAACAAGATGGCTGCGCTCTTGTCGAGATCATCGAGACGAAAGGCGTAGCCGGACCGCTGCCCCTTTTCAGTTGATTAGGGCTTGATCCAGCAGTCAAAAACGATTTGATTTGAAAGCTAGGACAGCAATTAGCGTTCCGGAAAAGGTTTGTTCGTGCATCTCGCCTGAAAACGAATTCATCTATCAAACGGTAGCGTGCCAATAGCACAGCGACAGAAAAGTTGTCAAGATGAGAAGACATTCGAACCGCTGACCCTTTTATAATGCTTAGCCGCAGCGAATAAAGATACTTCGATTGGAAAGCCAAAACATTAGTTAGCGTCGAGAAAAAGGTTTCTTCGTACGTCCTGTCTGAAAACGAACTGATCTATTGAATGAGCGTGCCGATAGCTTGGCGACAAAAAAGTTGTCGTGATGAAAATACAGTCAGACCGCGGCCTTTTTTAGAATGCTTAGCCCAGCCGCGGCAAATAAAGATACTTAGATTGGAAAGCCGAAACATCAGTTAGCATTGCGGGAAAGGTTTGTTCATACATCTCGCCTGAAAACGAATTCATCTATCGAACGGTAGCGTGCCGACAGCAAAGTGAGAGAAACGCTGAGACCGCTGCCCTTTGAGAATGCGTAGCCCAGCGAAACAAAATACTTTGATTGTAAAGCCGAAACATATCACTTAGCGTTGCGGAAAAGGTTTCTTCATGCAGTCTCGCCTGAAAACGAATTGACGTGTGAAAACGACGGTGTGCCGGTATCGGCGTTGCTTCCGTCTCGCGCTGCAAGACGGAACCACGAAATATCTGACGTTGAGGGTTTCCTGCGTCGACAAGCGGGAACAAGAATGTTTGATTTCATTTAAACCTGAACAGCACGCATGGTCAATAAATAGATCGGCCAAGGTAACCTTCCACATATGTACACGAAGCGAGTCTTCAAACCTTTCAGGCGTATTAAAACGTCCGTAGAAACTTCACAACGTCGCCGTCTCTTTTACTTTATACTCTGCCGCTCCACACGGGCCTAATTAATTTATCTTCGAAATAATTTCGGCTTCTCTCACCCGTATCCAGAGGATGCCGGGTTCGTCATAACCATGCGGTCGGTAGGAGCTCGAGTGGCTCTTCGATAGTTTCGGTGTGTCGCGCTCCTGTACGCCATGCGCCGTTTAGTTGCTGCGCACGGAGTATGAAACTCGGAGCGTCGGAGTATAGAAGTAAATTAGCGCAGACTTAACGCGCCCAGTAAAAACGCATCGCTGGGCGACGAAGATCGCTCTCGGACCATTCCAATAAATCCGCCGGCGACAAACGGAACACGCCACCCGGAGCGAAAATGCGCTCGTTGCCAAGGCGGGTACGCCCTCGGAATCGCAAGAGTAAACAGGCCATTAGACAGCGACCTCGTCACCCTCGTCGGGGCGCTCGACGAGGAGGGAACGGAACTTTGCATACAGCAACGGCCGGATGCGGCGGAGACGATACAGCCGGCTGAGGGAAATTCGAGACGAACGAGTCGGTAGCGCTTGCTGCTTTGAACGAGTGTGTGTGCAGTTCCGTGGCCCCGGAAGTATTTTTGATGTGTGGGGGCGACGTTGGCGACGTCTGGGGGCTCTTGTCGCACCGTGTAGTTCACCTCTCTCTCTTCTCTCTCTCTCACTATATATACATATATATATATATATATATATATATATATATATATATATATATATATATATATATACGGTGAGAGGGCTCAACTTCCTAGAAATAGATAAGACAACTATGAAGGGTGACTCAATTTTGTCTATTTTCGCGGGCCACGATAACACGGCAAAAGATTATTTGGAAAAGTGCGAGAACAGAAACGGAGAATGGCGCGCGGGTAAAGATCGTTCATGATAAGATTCAGATTAACGGTGACTTGTACCCTTGGCATGACGAAAATGTATGTTGCGTCAGACTTCCTAGAAATAGATAAGACAACTATGAAGGGTGACTCAATGAACATAAAAAAAGAAACAGGAATTTCGACTCGTAAATCTAAACACACGTTATCTAGAGCGGAAAAAGTTTCTGAACTTTATTTGCTCTAGATACACGATTGAGCACGACTGCCCCGGGTGCAAAATCCCCGTCCCAAAAGCCCCGTGTCGTTTGCCCCGCGTTTCAAAACACCCGTACTCAATGACCCCCATCTATTTGCCCCCGTGGTGGTGGTTATTGAACCCGCTTCCAAAAAATTGACCGCATCTCCACGTGGTGAATGATGTTGATCGGGGTGAAGCTCTGGTGGTGCTTGTCTGCGTAGACGCTGAGCCGCAGCATGCCGAGCCTTTCGTTCGTTTTCATCCATGTCAGAAAGAAAATGTGTGGTATGGAACGTGGTTATATACGCATTTGAGCATTTGACCGCAGCGCCCTCTCGTCTATAAACGTTGAGCCAATGCATGCAAAGTTTAACGCGATTATATACGCATTTGACCGCAGCGCCCTCTCCTGTATAGACGTTGAGCGGCTACATGCAACGTTTCATCCATGACATCCCCAGCTCTTGAGTTACTACCACATCTCAGAGACCCCTACTCGTCCCGCAGTCGTGGGACTAGAAATCCATTGGAGTCTCCCCGCACAGGTTCGAATCCTGTCGACTGTGCAAACATTTTTTTTTTTTTTTCCCTACACGAGCACGTGAGCTCACGAGCACGAGCACGAGCACGAGCACGAGCACCAGCAAGATCGATGTGAGCACGGACGCCGGACGGACAAGGCTAGACCCTATGGAGCTTTGCCCCTAATAATTCTCTGGTATACTTCGTCTCACCCTAGCATGGACTAACCGCGAAGGCTGTGCTAGCGCGAGCGGCCAGCCTTGACTGCTTTGACTAAGAGCACTTGCTGCACGAGCGCTCGTGCAGCCGCCGCGGCTTCATTCAAAGCGACTAGCTCGCGTTTTTGGCACGCGCGCCTAACAATAGTCCATACTAAGGTGAGACGAAGTTTTTTATAGTTTTATCTGTGCCCCCCCCCCCCCCCCCCCCCCCCCCCCGATAATGGTGGTTTGACGTTCCACTTGTATTTTCGGCGCCCCGAAAGTTAGCGCAACTCTGCCCTAGAATTGCGGAAAAGGATTGGGGCAAGAGCCAATGTGCCGTAAAGCACAGGAATAAGTATATTGATTACGTTGTTGGTTGGTGTGGTATACAAGATCGCACTAAGTTAAGGAAGAGTGTACATCGGCAAAACTGGCCGATGTGTTAATGACCTAGCCCGTGAGCATGATTGGTCACTCTGGTCGACCGTTGGAGGTCACTTGCCTCTGCATTGTCCTGCTCGTAAATGTCATCCCAAATTCAATAACATCACTATCATCGGGAGGGGCACAGATAAAACCAACAGAGAATTATTGGAAGTGTATGCAATAACAAAAGAGGGGCAAGATGCATGTGTCAGTCAAACGTCGGTTTTCCTACAGAAAAAAAAACAAATTCTTTATCTTGACACGTGCTGAAGCGATAGTGCGGTTTACTTCGTTTTTTTTTTTTTTAATAAATGTTCAGTTGTGAGTCCAGCGCTTGTGTCGTTCGCATCTTTCCTCGTCCTTGTCTATTTTTGCGCGCTGTTTATTTCCGATTACCTGTTTAAGGGCACGTTTCGTCAGCAAGCGTCTCAGACCGTCGGCTACAATGGAGGTACTTCGGACGCAGAAGGGCAAGGATGCGCTTTATCTAGAGTTCTAGACGGTTACAAGTATGCCTTACGCCGCCATAACAAGAACGGAACCACTGTTTGGCGCTGTTAAAAGTAGCGTGCCATCAACTGCAGCCTCACAGTCCTGACAAAAGGAGAACGTTTCCTTCGGAATACAGGTATGTTTTAGTTTATTTAAATACTGGCGTGGTGATCACATCTGGAATTTCTAAGCTTTTTAACCACCGCGCATTGTGATGTGTTTTTATTGATTTCAATTTTAAGGCGACCACTCGCATGCGCCGAATGCTGCAAGCGCGAGCTGCGAACGCCTTAAGTCGGCCTTGAAGAACCAGGCCGCTGCTGAACCCCACGCTACTGCGCCCGAAATATACTCTGAGCAAATACGGAGCATCATCGGCCAGACAAGTGAATTCAGACTTACGTATTTACCTTTAAATATTTGTTACAGCTAAGTATAATATACCATAATTTTTTTCTTCTCTACTGTTAGGTCTGGGAGGACGTCTTAGCACAGCTTCCAGCATTCGAGAACTTAAGAAGCACTATCTACAGAGCGAAAAGACACAACCAGCCTCCACAGCCAGGAAGTGCCGCGGACGTAGACTTGGGAGGCCTCTACACGAAAACGATGGACGAAAGAAAATTTTTACTTTTTGATGTGTCAACCTGTGCCGGTCGCATCATCTGCTTCGGTACACCGGAGTCACTCGTTGAGGTCTCTGAAGCGAACCAAGTTTTCATTGATGAAACCTTCTTTTCCTGTCCCTATGTTTGTTTTTGTTTTTACCAGATGATGACATTGAGCATAGTGAAAGAGGGATGCAGCTTCAATGTTGCTTATTTCTTGCTGCCAGGAAAATCCCGCGGCGTGTACAAACATGCCTTCGAGAATTTCAAACACGCTCTCACAGGTTGCAATCTCTCCAGTTCGCTTGAGCTCGTCCGAACGGACTTCGAAACGGCACTCATTCGGGCCTTCCTCTTCGTTTTTCCTGGGGCTCCTCACCGGGGGTGTCACTTCCACTTTTCCCAAGCTATTTGGCGGAAAGTTCAAAAGTTAGGGTTCGGAAAGGCGTATCACGTGGACACCTCAGTTGCTGGCTTCGTTAGAAAGATGATCAGCCTCGCTTTCGTACCTCTAACTTTTGTGCGGGTAGCATGGAACAACCTGAAGATAGCTGCACCTTCGGATCTCCAAATTCTGCCTTCAATTCTTTATTTTGAGGACACTTGGATTATGGGTCATTTAGATATTACACTGTGGAATCAACACAAGAACTGCGGATCCCGCACCAACAACCTGAAAGAAGCTTGGCATAGGTAAGCAGCATTAGGTTTAATTTATACGCGGATGTATCTCTCGCTGCCTTCAAGGGGATATGCAGAAAAAAATTGTTTTTTTAATTCCAGAAAGATAAACCACATGCTCGGTAGGGCACACCCGAACATCTACGCCTTCGTCGATCTCCTGAAGAAAGATGAGGTCACCAGTCGGGTGTCCCTGCTCCAGCTGTTCAACGGTGACCAGGCGAGGAAACGACTCAAGAGGTGGAACGACAAGGAGGGGAGCATCAAAGATCTGGTAGATTGACCGCGGGACGGTGCCCTCAACCTGGATGGCTACCTTCGGAAGATTCAACGTTTTTGTGGAATCTAGGTGTTCCTGTAACCATACACGTGTCGTAAGCAGACTTTGTGAATAAATAGGTTGCCCTTGCGGCGAATTGTCACGGTACGAGTAGTGTTCCTACGAGCGAGCCGCTGCCCCTATCCTAATGTTCGTTCATAAAAGGAGGAAAACAAAAACTAAGGACAGCGGTTTGTTCGACGATGGAGCCGCTGTCCCTAGCCCAGTGTGTGTTCAAAAAAGAAGTAAAAAAAAAAAAGAAAAGAAAAGCGCCTCTTTTATTTGAGAGGCAACAACAACTAAGCGAAACGCAATGACAGATAGAAGACATGGGCTGCTGACACGAAGAAATCGTGTTACGGTCTTTTGAGAATGGGGATATTGAAACGGGGAAAAAAAACGGGGCTTATGGCGGGGGGCATTTAACGCGGGGCTTTTGAGATTGGGGGCTATCGTGCACCACCCGCTGATGCTATATAACCCCCAAGCTGTGTTAGTGACTGAGACACGCTTACACCCTGAAACAAGTGATGGTGAATTGCTGCCGCAAGGTTATAAGATAGGCAGGAAGGATAGGGAAACCAGAGGAGGTGGTGCGGCGTTGATTTTTAACAATAATATTGAGTATGTAGTAATGGAAGGAATTCAGGATGTAGAAAGCATTGGGTGTAAAATAGTATTTTACAATACACATTATATCCTCTGCGCATGTTATAGACCTCCGGATCAGTATTAGAAGCAGTTCGTGACTACCATAGTAATAACAAAATGACCCCGGACAAAATGGACCGGGTCAAAATGGTCCCGGGCAGAATGATCCCAAGCGCAAACCCGTACAAAATGGTCCCAAGTGATTTGTTGACACTTTGAGCGCTCTTTGAAGTTTTAGTGAACTGTAACTCTGAAGCTTTATTCAACACACGTGTAATGTATATTTTATTGCATTTAAGGTTTTTGTGATATATTTGAAGAAACAACTAAAAACACCCAAAAGTTAATTTGAGTTCGATTATCGCTCACTCGGATCTATGACTTCTATTCGCATAAGCCAGAGCACTGTACAAAGCTGGAGCTTTGAGTCACTACACACACGCACACACGCACACTAAAAGCGCAAGGCCGCAATGAACTCTGCGATTGATTGCACTAGCTGGTAATAACATGCACAAAAAAGTCGACGAACGTCATTAGCACGTTTTGTTTTCAGCACTGCTTGACTGGTCCTGTCAGTTCCGTCGGCTGCACTGTGGCTTTAGTAGCACAAATTGTGTAGGTGCGAAAAGAAAATTCGAAGAAATCCGAAATTTTTCATAATTTTGAAATAGCGCAATGCCGCTGCAAAAAAACACGCGTACATGATGATTCAGACATTATCATGCACATACCACATATTTATGATGGCGTGCTTGCGGGCGGTGTATCGCTACTGCGTGATGCACGTTAAAGATATCAGGCCAGCAGGGGTACTGCACTGGCAAAATGCCTCATCTACAGCTTAAACTAGTGTAGCCTCTCCTCAAAGGCGGACCGACCTTACACTGTATAAACACAAACGTCAAATCGTTTTATTTTGTGATGGCGTGTTTTGGAACAACGTTTTTCTTCTCGTGTTGGTTATGTCAAATATCATAGACACATTATTGTAGCGTGAGCTACACTGGCCGTTTCGCGTGGCTCGCATAATGAGCCGTGCTCCGTGCTGCGCAAGCGCGAGGAGCAGTGACGTAACACGGCGCACAGCTGGCGCGCCGGAGCCGCCGCCGCCGCGGGCTCCGCCGCCACCGCGCGCGCCTCGCCGGTCTGCGCAAGCGCGAGGAGCAGTGACGTCACACAGCGCACAGCTGGCGCGCCGGAGCCGCCGCCGCCGCGGGCTCCGCCGCCACCGCGCGCGCCTCGCCGGTCTGCGCAAGCGCGAGGAGCAGTGACGTCACACAGCGCACAGCTGGCGCCCCGGAGCCGCCGCCGCCACCGCGCGCGCCTCGCCGGTCTGCGCATTCCAGAGGAGTGACGTCATAGCCGCGGCAGACGCACTGGCGCCGCCGCGTGCCCAGCTGTGCGCCTCCGTTGCGCAGTAGCCAAGTCTGACGCTGCACGGGAGCCGCTTGATAGCGCCTATCATTTTGAGCGTATAAGCTCACGCTACGTATATCCTGGCATAGCCGAGCTAAGCCACCGCAATTTTTTGATGTATGGACTTTTACATTATGTCTATAGTATATTTTTCCCTTCTTGGCTCAGCTACTGACATGCAGTGTGTCTTGAATTGAATATGTAAACTTTAAAATGGTTGGCGTTTCATAACTTATGTATTCAGCGAGACATAGTTTGTTTCGCTGAAGAAGTCCCGAGGCCCCCGAAGAACAAGCGAATTATATGCCTCAAAATTTGCCTGGAACCATTTTGTCCGGCTTTGCGCGTGGGACCATTTTGACCGGGACCATTTTGTCCAGGGTCATTTCGTCCGGGACCATTTGGTCTGGGATAATTTTGTCCGGATTCCATGGCGTGCTGCTATAAAGAAAATTTCTTTCTTAAGACGAAATCTTAACGCCTTTGGCCAAGTCACTGGCTTACAAAACCTATATTAGGCCAACACCGGAGTATGCTGCTATGCTCTGGGACCCATACAAAAAAAACCCCAAAAAATCAAAGAAAGGCGGCGGGCTTTATATTATCCAAATATAACCCATTTGACTGTGTTCGAGATATGTCGAAAACACTAGGTCTTCCACTACTCTCGACATGTCAACAATTAGCCCGACATCAATATATGTTAATGCTTTTCATCACCTATATAGTACTGATGCACATTCTAAGTTAAAACCACGCATTTCAAGGGAATAAAGAGACTTTATTAAACATCAATTTGAACTTCCAAATTGTAACGTCTTTAATACTCCTTTTTTCCTAAAACCAATTTCATTGACTGCAATAATCTGCCGCATAAGTTGCACTGGCTGACTGTACAAATGAAATTGAAAAGGTTACTGTAAACGACTTAATTTTCGCGGGCTCATATTTTCGCGAATCGGGCCGAAGCTGAAAATTTGAAATTATTCGCGGGTTCTAATTTTCGCGAATCGGGTGTAGCTTCCGTAGCGTTCACATATTGCCCCAATGGACCTCTTGGCGAATATGTGCTGCCACCTAGACACGCGAATCGGTTCGAGACTTGGTGATGGAAAACAACGCGCGCCCAAGGCCTCTCCCACCCGTTCCACACCCAAAGCGTCAGCTACATCCTGTTCACCCATTGAGGCGATGTGACCTATAGGTACGGCTCCCCCAAGCTCACCTTTGTCCCCATCGTGCGTAATCTTCCGCCCCGAGGTCGACACAACGAAACCGCTCAAAGGCGAGAAATGCAAGATGGCGGATTGTTTGGAACTAGATACTCTCGAACCCAGGCGCATGAAATACTCCGCGCATGCGCACCGCGTATTTCTACAAAAGGTCCATTGTTCGCGGGACGTATTTTTCGCGTTTGTAGGCGATTCGCGAAATTCGCGAAAATTTAGTCGTTTACAGTATTTTGAACGCAATAAAGATAGACGAGCACTTTTTAATCTGTTTCCAATATGCAGAAATAGGGAACAGTGATGGTTTCAAATTTTTATCATGCGTTATTTTTGCCATATGTTGTGGTAAGAGCTTTTTGCTATGAGTTGTAATGAAATGTATAAAAAGCTTCTTTTTTTTAAAAAAAAAAGGGGGGGGGGGGTTGATTTCAATATGTGTACTTGGTATCGCTTACGCTATTTAAATGATAAAACTAATATTTACTGAAATGTTGCAGACCGATCTTATTGAATTACCTATATGTTCTGTATATTTATGCTACCTTTCATTCCGCACACGTGTTGAAGGTGAAGAGCATTTCTAAATACAATAAAACCGGAAAATCCCATCCTGTCAGAGCTGGATTGACTCTGACGGCTTGTGGCGTCCGCTTGATATATCCCGGCTATTCAGTCGCCCTATCTTCTTTATGTGTTTGCAGATTGCACTGGCTATTGCATATTTTGGCACGAGTGCGATTCAAGTCTATTTCATCATAAGGGCGAGGAAAGCCGAAGACACGTGCGCATTGTTTCTATCATCTGTGGCCTGCACTGACGTCATACCAGCTGTAATTGTGGTGGCATTGCTACTGAGCACGTAGCCTTCTGCAGCACAAATTTTGTACCGTTGCATTTTTTTTTTCTTGGCAAGAACAAGTAGAAATGATCACCGGCATGGTGCAGCGACGCTACGTGCAAGCCATGCATATGCCAACTTGGCCGAACCTACGACTCCTTGCTTTTCAAGCTACGCGACGCCGTAGAGTCAGAGCTGAGTAGGATTACCACATTCACGGTTGTTAAGGGATCACTATTAACGCCTGTCTTGGTTCATGCAACGTAAGTTCCTTCCTTTAGAGCCTGCATCACGACTATTGGTTTGGGTGGCTCACGCAAAGAAATGCCTGCGCGTTTACTTACCCGCAAACACTCGAAGAGCCAATCTCTGCGATCTACGAAATCTGTTCAGCGTTTGATGAGGCGGAACATCTGTTTAGACCTCAGAGCTCATTTTAGCGCTGCGCCGCCATTTGCGTCGAAGTGCCACGGAACGGGCTTGTGCATTAATTGGCGTATTTGATTTAATGGCAAGTTCAAGATAAACACATCAAAGAGCTTTACTGAGGGCGTGTGACTCTTCGGTGTGACCTATAGGGACTTGCGGACCTGCGAGGTTACGTGGCACGTTCTTATCGCTGGATTGGCTGCATAGGTCGTGGCATCGGCCGCGGTCACTCTAAAATTGCAAGTGAAAGCGCGTCGCGCGGCGGCGAGGCATGCAGTACGTTGCCATGGCATCACTGCGTCATACATGCGCCGCCTCTCCTTGGTCCTATTTTTTGTGTGGTGCAGCAGACAGAAATCTCACACACACCATCCTCCGGCGAAACGGCAAATCTGATCTCGGCGGTGTAAAACAAAGGACTCGTGTCGCGAGTTTCCGTCAGTAAAGGTTCGTCCCTTGGGTGAATCGATGATGACTGCCCAGCGGTGTCTTGCGGGGCCAATCGTTTGATGAGCCTCGTTTCGGTGGGTGATCAGAAGGATGTGCGACGGATGCGGGAGGACTTCCTCTAAACCATTTATTTAGACGTTACGAGCTATCGTACACAGTATATACAAAGCAAAGGAAATTCGTCGTCCTCCAAATTAGTCCAAGTCCTAGCCAAAAAAAGTCCCTCTCTCTCCCCGGTCGCGGGCTTTTGAGGGCGCTGACCCCCTCACTCTCAGGCCAATCAACCAATCATTTCAAGGTTTTGCTGAAGCCAGGTGACATCCACCGTTCAATAGTTGGCAAGGGAGTTGACACCCATTCGTTAACTTGCCAACGGACCACAGCCAACAGCTCCGTACCTTCGTCCGTGCGTCCCGTTGCAAACACAGCGGCGCCTCCCCGGAACCCCCCGGTTGAAACCCCCAAGAAGCCCCGTAGAATATTCAAGCCTCCATATTTAAAAGAAAAACAACATCCCTTTCCGAGGGGTCATCTCGATGGGGGACGCGCCGGCGGAAAGGTGCACGCGGTCCCTCGTTAGAGAAACAAAACCACGCAAAACGATCGGAGGGGAGCGCATACACGCCGCCAGACAAGACGACCGTTACCCGGCCCTATCGAGAAACCGGCCGTCTTCCCCAGAACCCTTACACTGTGAGTGCAAGCTCGTGAAAACAGCAACAATAAATTATTCTATGGCTTGGGACATTGGATGCTGGGTCGCCATCTCCTTGAACCCATTAAAACTAAATCTCGCGAAAACTGTCCTGTCAAATTCATTTACATAAATACGTAAATATAGAGAAAGACATTTAGTCTTCACGTCAGGGTCTTAAAATTAAGATAGGAGATACCTCTAGTGCGTACTAAAATTCGTTTCGTCACTTTTATTTTTTAAGTTATTATAATTTCAAAATTGCCTCAAAATACGCTCAAAACAGTAAAAATTGTCATATTTCATATTGCTGGATTTTATTAACTTTCCAGCGCTCTTAGGGGAAAATCCAAGGGTCACCCGACCTTCATTACATTTTCATAATGAACATCACAAAGAATCAATAATACTCCGGTGCATTCCTGAAACTCAGGTTTGTGTAGCGAAATTTGCCCATTGATTGACGAGCGGGCGAATTGAAGTGAATATTGATTGCAATATGTAGACTTTTTCTTGCAAAAAAAAAAAAAAGAAAAACACGCGTACGGTACTCTCCCGATTTTTTGAGCCACCCCAACTAACTATATTTTCTAAATCCCCGGCATTTACCCTTTACGGTATGCTATTTAGTATCGCGAAATTCATAGTTATTGTGAAATCGACAAATGAAATAATGCAAAAACCAACATTAAAATATACTCGTACTTTTCAGCGGCAGGTATGAGCAAGTGACGTCTTAGCGAAGAGCGCCATTTGAGCGAATCGACGTTTTTCGCGGCGGCAGTCTGCGGCGGCTTATTACAAAAGTGTTAACCCATTTGGCCTTCTCGGAAACGCCGCTTCGCGGCGGCCGACTATTCGCTAAAGTTTTGTTTCGATGAAAAGTCGGCGTTCACTAAAATGTCGTTCCACCAACTGAGTGCCACCCCAAAAAAGTGCACCCCTGCCTTCCGCTGGCGTCACTTTTTCGTTATTGCCAGTCGAGACTTGCAGTTTGAAAAACACGGTGAGGACCGAAATTTTAAATTCAATACCTTCGCGAAAAGAAAATATTTTGACCTAATATTTGGGATATTATTTCAGCGATGTTTGTTGTGTGTTTAGCAAATGTTCAGGTAAATTGGGGTCCATAAAGAAATCGTCGGAGTACCCCTTTACCCAAGCACCAAGGAGCATGCTGCGAGTGTATAGTTGCACGTGCCGCATTAACCTAACTTAAAGCCAAAACCTAAAACAAATGGCACTTTGCACGTGCGTTAATCACGCCCGCGGTTCCGATTAATTTGAATATTTTATACCGATGAGGCGAGTGCCTGCAGCGCGTGCATGTACGTTCTCAGCATTCTTTGTCACTTGGATAATTTGGTAAAAAGCCTATTGACTCGCCGGCCGTAGATTATACTTATTGCAAAGTTATGCTGAAACGAAGCATAATAAAACACTAACAATGCATGTAGGTAAAAAGACTAAAAGCGATATTTAAACAATGCATTCTAACTATACTTCGTCTCACCCTAGCATGGACTAACCGCGAAGGCTGTGCTAGCTCGAGCGGCCAGCCTTGACTGCAGTGACTTGAGCACTTGCTGCACGAGTGCTCGTGCAGCCGCCGCGGTTTCATTCAAAGCGACTAGATCGCGCTTTTAGCACGCGCGCCTAACAATAGTCCATACTAAGGTGAGACGAAGTATAATCATATTTGGACATTAAATTCAACGTTCACCCGTTGTTTTGTTGTATAATAAATAGTATCAATAAAACCAAATTTATTCTACTTTATAAAAAAAAACATTTCGCTTCCTGTTTAAGAAACAAATATAAACGTTAAAGTCTAAATATTGATCATGTTTATGTTCAGCACTCTCTACGTGCACGCGTGTTCTATTGTTTCTTTTTTTCTTCAAGAACGAACCTGTATTATTGCAATCAATATCAACTTCGCTGCACCTTGACTTTCAAGGCTAGGAATTTAATTGTGAATAATCCCAGCACCCCGCGAGAAGTCAATATCGTAATGAAGAGGTTCAAACGATTTCCAGAGGGTACTGTACGAGCCTCAGTTAAATCTGAACTCGCGAATTAAATTACTCGCAGATGCGACACGCTAATCCGCGTACCTTTATTGTTCTTAAAATCTAACAACTGAATTAAAATACATATTTACAGTAAGAAAAAAAAAAGAAAAAAAAAAGATCCATTCGTATTTTCACTTGTTCAAAGGATGCGTAGTAGACCTCCAACAGTGCCTCTGGTCGCTCTTCAGGGGAGATCTGGTCGGCTGACTGAAGACGCAGAAACTCAGGAATTTCAGGCAGCACCGGGGTGTGGAGCTCGGAGAGCGGAGGAAAAGTCTCCTGCATGAGTGGCTCATAAGTGGGAGTTCCTTGCAAAAATTCCAATTGATAACTGTTCAAAAGGTTCGTGAAGCCGGCGTCCACAATTTCACCGGGAATTTCTGTAATGTTCGTACTGTCCACGTCGTAGTTTTTTGGGCCAAGATCGAAGAACGATGTCACGTTCGCCTTGTTGTCCAACGGAAAGGCAAGGTACTCTTCCTCCAGGCTTGCATGACCTGGGCTCAGTTGGGACGAATCGTCCGAACCGGCAAAGGTGTCGTCCGAACCTTCCGAGGTATTTGGCGAGGGCGGGAGTTGCTCCTTCTGCAGAAGGTATTCTGTCAGATGTACAAAAAGAAAATTAGCCACGTTTCAGCATTCTGCTGCCCCATCCCACATACCAACACACATTTTACGCTGCTGCTGCTGCGTTGTTGCTACACAGTGTGCAGAACGTGTTCCCCACAATGATTTAACTGTTGGACATATAATGTTTGGTAATGATGCGAACAACAGCAGTTCAAATATTTAGAAATGCGAAACTAAAAATGTAGTTCCGAAACAAGACAGACGTTCTTGTTTTAACGCTGTCCACGTTACGCAGCCCTGTTCTTTCCTGAGTACCAGTTAAATGGCTCTTTTCTAGCCGATAGCATGTGACTGACATAAAACTGACATAAAAAGGAGGAACACCTGTTCTGTCTTGCAAGCGGTTGTGAGAGAGAAGACGCGCGGATGTTTCTGAGGGTGTAGCACGTCCTCACAATGATTTCTGTAATTGTGTGCCCCGTGATTTACCCTCAGATGACAGCAAGTTTATGGTGTGTAAACAAGCATGGTGAAAGAAGACACCACATTGTACAGAGCGCGACACTGTTAGCGCGAACAAGCGATCGCCGCTTTTTCCCGTTTTTCTCTTTGAAACCAGGGATGTCATCCAAGTTATCATTGCTACGGAAAGAGCTCATTTAGTTCTATAATGAAAGCGATAACATTTCGTGCTCGCTAATACTATTCAGAAGTAAAATGCGAAAATGCGCCGATGTCGTGTTCGCGCTAACAGTGTCGCGATGTGTACTTAGCACTGCTGCACGCCACAAACAAAAAAAATTCCTACC
>JABSTQ010001510.1:0-34702 GCA_013358835.2 Ixodes persulcatus | reverse complement strand
AAATTAGGCAGTGTCTATTTCCTAGCAGCCAGGAGAACAATTTCCCCGAAATTCTATCGGCAGTCGCCTGCCATTAGCCGCCTACAATCAGGTGATAACTGCAGGTAGAATACTGACTTCTTATTCTCCCGGCGTTTTGTGAAAACGCGTTTCATGGACAACTTTTCGTTGATACACGTTTTGTAGACACGTTTCGTCGACACTAACGTTTCATCGTCACTCGTTACGTGAAATGTACGCTGAAGGAATATTCTGTCGCGCGTGTGTCTCTGAGGCGCGTGCTCACCGACCCAGCCCACCCGTTCACGTCGCTTCGTGGCGACAGTCTTCGGCGGCTCATTACAAAAAATTTACCCCACCTGTGCCACCCGTACATGTCACTTCGCGCATATAGTGTAGGGCGGCTCATTACAAAAAGGAGAAGCTGATATCGGAAAGCTAATCTAAGCTGTCTATGAAACATCGCGTGTCGATGAAACGCCGTTCGATGAAGTGGTTGTATCACTAATGAGTGGCGACTGCCGGCAGAATTTCGGGTAAATAATTCTGCCGGCTGCTGGGAGAATAGACACTACCTAAGAATCACCCCAGTTCTTGTTTGCTACGTAATCTTCTCAGTTGTGTAACAGCTTCGTTGTACATCTTCACATATCACGGATTGCTTGCACGTTTGTACTTGTTTACGGAATAGGCTGTCTAATAAACTTCTAGGAGATTTGAAAACAATCCCTTGTGTCTGTTTACCTGCCTTTTTGCAACCACCTGGGCGCGTACATTTTTTACAGGTTTCCTTGAGGTGGGTGCACAAAGAGGTGTAATGGTACACCATTGAATGAGGTGTATCTATGTTCCCTATGAGCGGGGTGGCTGTAGAAAACGGTGTAATAGTAAACCCTTTTGGCGGGTGTATCTCTGTTCCCAAAAAAGTGCGTGGGTGTAGAGAAGGGAATACTTGTACACCTTAAATTGGGGTGTACCTGCACACTGAAACGACAGAGAGGGTGTAAGAAAGGAGTAGTGACACACCCCAATATGGGGTGTATCAGTGCACCCATGAATGCTGAAGGTGTCTAAAAGGGTGCACATATGCACCCTGAAAAAGGATGTATGTATGCAGCTCGTCTAGAGGTGTACTTGTACACCTTTATGGGTGTAGTATATGTGGCAGCACTTACACCCCCTGTGGGTGTACCCACTACACCCTTTTTTTAGAGTGTACGGCACAGGCATTAGCTTAGGCAGAAAATCATGCTGCTCGCTCTTGTAACGTTTTTCTCGCTCCCGCTTTATAAAACAAATCGGTGGCGAGCGGCTGTTAGGACAAGACGTCAGAACTAGCGTGACCTGTGATTAACACTTTGGCACGGCGACTGAATGCTTGATCTGCCGTCAGACGGCACTTGAACGCTCCGCAAAAGCGTCGTCGGAGGAGCGTCGGAGGACGGCGCCCAGAACATGCCCACGGTTCCGACGCACGGGAATCTTCCTCACACAGCGGAGCGAGCCACAGGTTTTAAAGAAGATGCGCTCTTTTCAAATAACGAAATAACACAGGAAAGAAGCATAGCTAGAATCAAGCATAGCTTAGTAAGCACACGGTACACGACAAAGTTTGAAACAGCAGCCCACTTCGCAGAAACAAAATAAAGTTGCTTACCGGCGTTTGCACGAGTCGTGCATGGGCGGTTCTGAACTTACGGGCGTTGGCAAGACGCAGCGTCTCCCAGCTCTCAGTCATCGATTGATATTCTTGAACACGGTATTCGTAAGGAACATACCTAAAATATCCACTAAAACGGCTAAAACGTTAAAAGAAAGGAGGTTTCCGAATTCTCTGAAACTCAAACGGCCATTCAACGAAAGCTGATTGCAATAGCGATGGTCTTCCGCAGTCTTCAAGAGTCTCTTTTCCTTTATTTTTATTTTTTTTTTCAACGATACTAAGCAATTCATTAATGTATTAGTAACAATAAGAACGTCATTACATTAATAATGTAAACAATTAACAAAAATTTAGTAAATCTTAGGTTTTATTTAAACTTTAGGTTGTTTCTTTTTTTTTTGTGTGTGTAAAACCGAAACTAACTCAAGCAACGTTTCCTGTGTCGTATTTGTTTGCGTGTGTGGGAGCGTGCATGCGCGTGCGTGTGTGTGCGCGCGCATGTGGATAGATCCGCGTGCATGCGTGTGTCCGTCTGTGCTTGTGCATGCGTGTGCGTCTGCGCGCGGGCGTGTGTTTGCGCGTGTGCATGCGTGTGTACGTGCGTGCGCACGTGTATGTGTGTGTCTGCGCGCGCGCAAGCGTCTGTTTGTGCGTTCTATTGAACTGCGCCAGCAAGAAGACCAATTGGATGTTCCTGGACACTGTTAAAAACACAAACTTATTTATAATAATATTAATAATAATAATAATAATAACAACGGCTTGGCACTGCTTCACTGTGATTTAACGGTTCAACAAGAATGACACTTGTGCGTGTATATGTGTGTGTAGGTACGTATGTGCAAGCAATAATATATTGCAAGCAAATGATAATGTAAACATTTTAATATACAACTTAGCATACTGGGTCTGGGCTCATAGGCCTATGCAGGCTTTGTCCAGTCCCGCAAATTGAACTTTAATCTTCTCTCCATCACCAATAAACTTATTATTTTTATTGTTATTATTATTATTATTATTATTATTATTATTATTATTAATCATATTATCATTATTATTATTGAAGCATGGCCCTGCGTTTTTAGACTCAGGACCATAGAATTTCCTATCGGCGGCTAAAGAAAATATATTGGTTCCCAGTCTTTAGATACAGGGCTCTAGACTTTTCTATAGCTGACTGCAGCTGTATTTATGAATTTCTAAGGCCGATCATACCGGGCTATACGGGGTGACAGCCTGCCATTGAATTTTCCTTAGACGACCATAGACCATTTTTGTTTTTGATGTCTCGGACTGGTTTATTAGGGGTTCTGCCTCTTTATGTATGTGAGTTACTGTGCATGTCATCATATTCTCAAATGAATGTTTTACCTATGTTGAATATAGTCTTGTGACATGTTCTAGCAGCACGTCTTGAATAATTGTCATATATATTTACTGTATTTTTATTTCATGTTGTGTTGTCGATATAAACTCGAGACTAACTGATTTTCTTAATGAACACTTTCATCAATAAATATTTGCAAAAAATGCGAGTGTTGAGCATTTCTCCCTGGTTTCCAATGTCTGAGCTTGAAGTAATTTGTAAGGAAAATAAATTTGAACTCATATATAAAATTTTGTTTGCAATCATAAAAACTGTATGCAAAAGAGGCACTTTCTTATCAGCTATTTGCATGAATTACAACAGACATTATAAAAAAAAAACTAGACTGCTACCAACCGCTCCTGTTCAAGCAGAAATCTAACCTGTACATTATTGAGAGTATTGAATTAATATTGAAGCGTGCAATTCGCGTAACGAGTGTCGGTGATATGTAAGTGTCGACTAAACGTGTCCATGAAACGTGAATTCACGAAAAGTTGCCTATGAAACATGTTTCCACGAAATGCCAGGAGAACAAGAAAGTAAGTATTCTCCGGTAGTTGTGGCATGATTTCAGCCAGCTAATGGGAGGCGACTGCGGGTAGAATTTCGGGGAAATTATTGTCCCGCCTGCCGGGAGAACAGACAGTGCCTGGTTCTATAGATAATATAGAAGAGTACCCCAAAAAACAGCGGTCATTTGTTTCCAACAAGTCGGTTGCAGTGCACTTACCATAAACTTAGCAGACTTGAAAGATGTATTCCGTGATATATGTCGATACGGGCACTGCAGAACAACCACACAAAAACGAGAAGACTATGTCTCTCACATCGTGTTGAATCTTAACCGACCCCTTTTTTCTCGTCATTTCCCGAACGTACACTAAACGCGTCACAAGAATTTCTTGTGCTTCTTTGAAGAAATCGCTTGTTGCCGATATACGCGTAGGACTTTTCAAATACTAAAAGCCTTGGATACGTTGTCGCGGACGAAATCTACAGCAGCCCCGCAGGTCGCAGCATAGCACACAAGAAACTAGGCCAGGAAGCAGGCATTCCGGGATTGGAAAAAGCTACTACCTCATCCGGGAAACCTTTACAACGTGATCACGCTCCTGACGTCACCCGCGCCCAGAGAGCGGAGTTAACTGACAAACAAGCCTCCGGTTTATTGGTTTGGAGAGTTCGCACATTCTTCCACGCTTTCAGCTCTGGGAGAGAGGAGAAAAAAGAGAAGGGGTAGGAAAGTGACAGCTCATTCAAGGTCAAAAGGGGGTTGCGCTCACAAAGGCTTATCTTCAGGGGCATCCCAACAATGAACACAACGAGAGGACTTGTGACTTATATCCTCTTGAAAGTTCGACCCAAAGTTGATAGTGCAGTGGATGTTATTCGTGGCCTTCGCCTTCAGGCAGGTGCCGTGCTCTGCCTTATCTCTTTCTTAGACACTGTAGTCAAGTGATCCAACCCGGAGACACGATTGGCCTAAAACAAGCATATCGTCTACACTGCTGTCAATACCGAGTGAACAGGACAGCTCCATACTTCCAGAGGAACTCCCGAGCCCGAAAATGGCCCCCAAAACGGGAAGCTTTACGATCCTATAGTATTTCACGCCATATAGCCCATATTATAATATAAAATGAAGAATTAACTGCGACTACGTTGACCGTGACTATGTTGACTAACCGCGTTCGCTCTGCTAAAATTTGAGCGTGGGACTCTCGAGCAGCGTTAACTTGCTGTTGATGCAGGACGCTGCTTTATCGTTGAGAATCCTTTACCGTGCGAACGCCAAAACGTTCTCGTGCCAGGCGTACCCTACGCAGCAGCGCCTGTCAGCAACGGTCCGCGAAGTATCGCAATCTTTTGGGCGCCTGTTGGCAGTCCACGAGCGCCGGAAGTTCATCGTTGCGACCTGAATGCGAGCATTTTGCTCACTCTAGTACGGCCGAGCATCACTGGCGTCAATCACCACGATAGCGTCAATAGCGTCACGGTGCTGCCCACCACCCGCCAACAACCACGTTGCGAACAACAAAACCAGCGTTCTGCACATCTAGGTCGCCATGTTCATTTCCTTTTTCTTTTACGTGTGGTTCGATTTTAAACGTTTCCGTTGCGGTTTTAGCCGAAGCTATTAGCTTTTGTTTGCTCAGGAATTAAGTATCCTAGCACCTATTTAAAACATTACTGAGACTAGCTTAAAAGGCACTGACACATCAAAATCATTTTTTTTATTATCCGAAACGATTGAAAACGATACCGGGGCATTACCCTCAAAATTTGAAACTTGGGAATTCAGTATTTGTGAAGTAAAAAAACAATTTCCAAACGCCGAATTTGAAGTTCCCGCGCGATCAGACCAGTGCGTTGACGTCAAATACTGCGGACTCCTGAGAGTCCACTTTCTTTCACCACTCCACGCTGTTGCCAACCCCACAAAAAGCGAGGAGGAAAGGAGCGAGCTCCGGCAGACCGGTTTTGTGCGGTGTCGCCTGTTTTCCGTGGGAGGATACCAATCCAGGAGGCGGCACCACAACGGACTCCGTTTTTTGGTATTTCAATACAAAGGGCCTTAGTGCGTTCGCAATTCCGTAAAAAACATGTTTTACGATTGCTGTTATTAAATGTTATAAAAATGTCGCCTACGTAGCTTCTAAATTTCACGATTCTTGACGTCACGAATCAAAAGAAGTGAGGAGGCGAAAAGCGGAAGAGGAAAACGCCAAAAATAAAAAGGCGCGCGCGCGGGGGAAAAATGTTTTTTGCGATGCGTTTTTTTTTTTTTTTTTTTTTGCGTGTCTCTGACTACAACATGCATCGTTTTAGACAATGAAGAAATACGTCTCTTGGGGTGCCAGTGCCCATTTAAGTTTAATCGATATATGAGAGACGTCATGTTTAGGCTCCTCCAAAACACAAGGCCTGAAAGATCCAATCTTATCCCATCCAAGCACAAGCTGATTGGGGTGCGTGGCTAGCGTGGCAGTTTACTAAGCTTAGTGCATTGATACGCCTATAGGTTTTTAAGGTAGAGGTGGGGGCTTATGGTCGGTGTACAAGTACACTGGCTGGGTAACGGAGGGTGCGTCTTCCAGGAAAGGGGAGCACGTGCGCCAGATGCACCCGACTCCAACTTTCTTTTCTGAGAGTGCGGTTGGGAAGGAAACGTGTGGAGCAGTAACCAAAAAATCGCGGATGTGGTATTCGCGCTAGGAGTGCCGCACAGCGACAGAGCGATATTGTTAGCGCGAACGTGACATTGGCGCTGTTTTCGTATTTTATTTTCAGAGAACAACGACGGACACAATATTTTCCCACTTCTGGTAATGTTCCAAATGAACATATCACACGAGAGTGCTAGTTAAGACAATAGCCTTTCAAGTCTAACGAAAGAAAAACTGAATAAAACGTTGATCGTTTGCTTGCGCTAACAGCGTTCGCGCGATGCACGCACTTATATCCTGCCAACCACTCGCTCATGATGCTTCTCTCGTTGCCCGTCGTTATGCCAAAGTTTCGTCAACGCGATGAAAGTTTAGATTATGGGTGTCCCTGCGGCGAAACTGAAAGTCAGCACTTCTGACCGAACACTTGCTGGCCGTGTTTATGTCCGCGGCGGCCAAGCTGAAAATCAGCACTTCTGGCCTAACACTTGCCGGCCGTGTTTATGTCCCGGGCGGCCATGCTGAAAATCAGCACTGCCGGCCAAACACTTGCCGGCCGTGTTTATGTCCCCGGCGGCCAAGTTGAAAATCAGCACTCTGGCCAAAGACTTGCCGGCCGTGTTTATGTCCCCGGCGGCCAAGCTAGAAATCAGCACTGCTGGCCAAACACTTGCCGGCCGTGTTTATATCCCCAGCGGCCAAGTTGAAAATCAGCACTGCTGGCCAAACACTTGCCGGCCGTGTTTATGTCTCCGGCGGCCAAGCTGAAAATCAGCACTGCTCGCCAAACACTTGCCAGCCGTGTTTATGTCTGCGGCGGCCAAGCTGAAAATTAGCACTTCTGGCCAAACACTTGCCGGCCGTGTTTATGTCCCCGGCGGCCAAGCTGAAAATCAGCACTGCTGGCCAAACACTTGCCAACCGGGTTTATGTCTCCGGCGGCCAAGCTGAAAATCAGCACTTCTGGCCAAACACTTGCCGGCCGTGTTTATGTCTCCGGCGGACAAGCTAAAAACAGCTAGTTTGTGGCCGGACTCTTGCCGGCCTTGTTTATGTCTCCGGTGGCCAAGAACTTAAAGTGGCCAAGCTGTCCAGACTCTGGCCAACCGTCGGCCGATCGAAATTTACTTTTTGGTGCTGCTTGGGATGCTTCTGATAGTAGTCCTGCTTTCCTCTCGATCTCCGCGGTTTTTGGTGTGATGAGTTTTGTTTGGCATGAGGACAGTGTTAAGTTTTATTTTATAATTTGCTTTTCGTTTTACAGAGAACAGTGACCTTTGTAAATATTTCGAGAATACACTGTGTGTAATGTTAGTGGTTTAATAAACTTCTGGGAGTGATTGAAAAAAGTTTGCTTGTCCTTATATGTGATTGGATATGCAGCAAATGGGGTCTAGGCCAACTCGTCAAAAGCCAACTCGTCGACGGCCAACTCGTCGGCGGCCCATTCATCGAATAGGCCCCTTTGTCATTGGGCAACTCGTCGAAGGAAAACACGTCGAAGAGGCCAACTGGTCGCCGCTTTTTTAAAGCCAAATATATAATTTTTAGAGCGGAGCTCTTAGGCGCCCGTTTCCGGCTTGCGCGGCGTCGCCGTCGCCGTCGGCGTCGCCGTCGCCGTCGGCGTCGCCGTCGGCGTAACCGCGCGGTGCATGATGGGTAATTTTCCCCGCTAAATCTAGCGGAAAATTTTCCCCGCTAAATCTAGCGCAAAATTTTCCCCGCTAAATTTAGCGGAAAATTTTCCCCGCTAAATCTAGCGGAAAATTTTCCCCGCTAAATTTAGCCGGAATTTTTTCCCGCTAAATCTAGCGGAAAATTTTCCCCGCTAAATTTAGCGGAAAATTTTCCCCGCTAAATCTAGCGGAAAAATTTCCCCGCTAAATCTAGCGGAAAATTTTCCCCGCTAGATTTAGCGGAAAATTTTCTCCGCCCCCGAATCCTCGAGGTCACGTGACCCCCCCCCCCCCCCCCCTCGAGGTCACGTGACCCCCCCCCCCGTGCCTTCCCCTCCCCCTCAAGAGCTGCGCTCTGATTCGGCGTTACAGGGAGTTGTAAACGACTTTCAGTTTTCTTTAAATTTTAAAGCAAATATTGCCCTATCATAATCCGTGTTCTGTCTTTTATGTGTAACTCTTTCGTAAAATAATGTGTACGATTGGCGCTCTCCTTAAAAAACTGACCTCCAGTCTGATCTTTCTTGTCGAAGGTAACAACTTGCCACTTTCGCCACTTTCACGGTGCAGTGGGGCAGGGTCACTACGTCGCTCATATATCACTGGGGCGCGTGTTAACGTGCCCGGCCTACCCGGCCCATCAGTTGACGCCGCTTTGCGGCGACAGTTTGCGGCGGCTCATTACAAAATTGTCGACCCACCTGGCCCAACCGTTCACGCCATTCGCGGCGACGGTCTGCGGCGGCTCATTACAAAATAAGTAATAAAAAAAGATAACAAAGGGACGATCCTGAGATGACACATTTTTCAACTTGGTTAAGGTTCTGTCCTGTCTTTGCCTTCTTGTAATTTTCATTTCAATCTTGTAACTTAACAAAGGCGCTGACCCTAGTACCAACACAAATACAAATATAACTCAAAAGATAAAAAGTAACCACGAACTTTTTCTTTGGACCGTCATTCAACCCATTCGACGAATTGCCCTTCGACCAATTTTCCCTTTCGACAATTTGCTCTTCGACGAATTGCCCTCTTCGACGAATGGGCCGTCGACGAGTTGGCCGTCGACGAGTTGGCTTTCGACGAGTTGGCCGGATCCCCATCAAATGATATGCAACGTACACATACTTGCGCGACGTTCGGCCAATACGGAGCAGACGCATCGTAGAGTATTCGCACAATATTGCGCGAACGCTATGCCGGGGCAAAGCGGCTGTACGGCAATACCTGCCGGATATCAAACAGTGGTGCAAAACTGGACATTTTAGTAGGGAGCAGTGGCGTCGACATGGCTCTAATGCCGCGCTTCTGCGCTTTGCAGGCATTCCTGGCATTTTTCCTGCCCTGGTCTTCAACTTTGCCAAGCGATACAGCCGGTTACCCCATCGGATTGCAACCTAACGGAAGCGTCGGCCAGCAGCACTTCGTCAGCGGTTTTGTCCCGGATTGCCCTCTTCTGCTACAACCAGTTTTTGGTCCTGCAGCGTCATCGACAGCGACATCAATTCCCGCCCTCGTCTTAAACAGCTGGCAGCGCGTCTGCTTCTCCAGTGGGCACTGGAGCAGTGGCGTCGACATGGCTCTAATGCCGCGCTTCTGCGCTTTGCAGGTGTGTAATCAATTTTCTCTTTACGCTAAAAAAATAGCGACCCTTACCTGCTCTTGCTCCCGTGCCCAGGAGTGTTTTGTGAAATTGCTTGTGACTGTTTTTCGATGTTTTTGTTGCTATTGCCCTGCGGTGACGTCGAAACGAATCCGGGCCCTCATACTCGTTCTGGGACACTTCTAGAGGTTGACACTCTGCCTGACGAGCCGTCCGAACAGATGGCTGTCCTTTTTCACCTTCTCAAATACCTTCAGGCATGGTATGTTCAATCGGCAAAGAGTCAAGCTGAGCTCGTCACTGACGTAAAATCAATAAAAACTGGCCAGAAAAATATTGAAACTAAAATTGGGGCCACATACAAAAACGGCTAGACACCCTTGAAGAAAAAACAAAAGCACTCGACAGTTTTAACACGAACCTGGTCAAAATTCAGGACTCGGTAGAAGTGCTAGCCACTCAGCATTACTCAATGCAATCCCGCCTCGACGAACTGGAGGACAGGTCGCGTCGTGACAACTTACTCTTTTATGGCATTCCCGACTCTCGCGAGTCATGGGAACAGTCTGAGGCACACGTGAAAAGAAGTTTGACAAACGCACTCGATACCCTGCCTGAAAATTCCATTGAACGCGCCCATCGCCTGGGGCAACTCGCGCCGAACAAATGCCGCCCCATCATAGTTAAGTTTTCTGGTTACAAAATAAAAGATAAGATCCTTTCGGCAAGCGCTAAGCTGAGGGAAATAAACGTTACTGTTAGCGAAGATTTCTCGCCCGCCACGCGTAATGCTCGAAGAAAACTTGTCGAGTTTGCTAAAAACCAACCTGAGTCTCCGACATTCCAACTGCGCCACAATAAGCTCGTGATAAACAAAAAGCAATACGTGTATGACTTGGCAACCGAGAGCGTAGTCGTACTTTCTGATAACCCCCGCCCAGCGCCTCCGCACACGATGAGAGATAGGGAAACGCGAGGGGCAGTGGTCTTAACGTATCTGATGTATCGGTTCTTTTCTGTAACATTCGTAGCATAACTAATAAGCGCGATTCACTAACCTCAGCTATAGATACCTGCAATGCTCATATCATAGCATTAACTGAAACCTGGTTGCATCCTCATTTTCGCGATCACGAAATCTTTGAGGCAGCACATCGTTTCTCTGTTTATCGCTGCGACCGCACAACGCGTCAAGGCGGCGGCGTTCTTTTGGCCATTTCTAAGGAATTGCCTTCCCAGTGTATTCATATCCCCAGTAACTTGGAAATAGTATGGGCTATTATCAAAATAAATCAGCAAAGAGTTATCGTTGGTGTTTGCTAACGTCCCCCTAATTATTCTTCCACCCTCATAAACGAGCTGCATGATGTAATTAACCTAGTTGTGTCTCGTCATCCTACATTACCTTTATTTTTACTGGGCGATTTCAATATTCCTAATATTTCGTGGGACAGCGAATCGCCTTGTATGCAACCTTTTTCTACTCTAGCAGATGAATTTCTAAATCTATGTTCGGTGTTTTCATTCACGCAACTTGTCAAGCAACCCACAAGAAGAACCGAATCAGTCGCGAATACACTAGACCTTGTACTAACACCTTGCCCTGATCTCATCTCAGAAATTACTTACTTACCTGGCTTGAGTGATCATTCCCTTTTGTCATTTCACGTCAACCTACAGCGCGTTAAGTCTAAAAGTAAAATGAAAACTATTCGTAATTACCAAAAGGCAAACTTTGAAGCTATTAATAGTGATCTATCCGTCTTCCTCGAAACATTTTTGAAGGACTTTGAAATTCGCAGCGTGCAATCCAACTGGGATATGTTCGTGGCCAAGATCAACGACTTAACTATTAAGTACATTCCTACCCGCACTATCACATCTAACAGTAATGCTCCCTGGTATAACCCCCACATCAGACGTCTATCTAACAGAAAAAAGCGATTGTACAGATCGGCCAAATCATCCTCAGACGATGCTCGTTGGACCGCTTACAAACTGGCTTCTGATGAATACGTGGCGGCAATTAAAACAGCCAGAGAAAAATACCATAAAGCTACCTTACCATCCATGCTTGCCACCGACATTAAAAAATTTTGGCGCGTGATAAACCCTGCTTATGATGTTAATATTTCACTAGTTGACAGTTCAGGGAATCTCATTCCCCCTCAACAATGTCCGTTTATCTTCAATGAATTTTTTACGCGTAATTTTTCTGTAACTTCCAACGTCCCACTTCAGACCACCAATTCTTACGATTACCCTACTATGTTCCCGATACTCATAGAGCCTTTAGGGGTCGAAAGCATAATTATATCACTCAAACTTTCCTCCGATCGTGGTTGTGACCTCATCAGCCCCAAATTTTTAAAATGTACGAGCTTTTATTGTTCAGTTATGATATCAAACATTTTTCAACAGTCAATCGATAATGGTTGTGTCCCAGTTGAGTGGACGTTGGGGAAGGTGATTCCACTCCATAATTCAGGTAACAAGCATTCTCCACTTAATTACCGACCGATATCACTCACCAGCATTCCATGTAAAAATTTCGAACATATACTGTCTTCGAACCTCGCCATATTCCTTGAATCTAATTCGTTTTTCACGTCGTCACAACATGGCTTTCGAAAAACCTACTCGTGGTAAACACAGTTGGTATCAGTCTTTCATAAGCTAAATGTCATTCTTGACCATTCCTCATTTGCCGATTGCATCTTTCTAGACTTTTCAAAAGCCTTTGATAAGGTATGCCATAAGCTATTACTCTATAAATTGCACCAACTTAAACTTGATCCAAAACTTCTTATCTGGCTGGAATGTTTTCTGGTTAACCGCTCGCAGTTCATTGTAGCTAATAATCATCTCTCTCAGCCGAGTGGCGTTCACTCCGGTGTGACACAAGGCTCTGTGCTCGGACCTCTTCTTTTTCTTCTATACATTAATGATCTACCCTCTTATGTCTCTTCCCATATTCATTTGTTTGCCGATGACTGTGTTGTATTTAGGGAAATAACTTGTGAAAATGACATTAACACGCTCCAGTCCGATCTTAACGCTATTTCAGTTTGGTGCAAAACGTGGTGCATGGAATTGAACATTAACAAATGTAAATTTATGCGTGCGTCCAGGAAAAGTCATTATCTACCTGTTTACCATCTTCATAACTCGCCCCTAGACGCTGTGTCTAGTTATAACTACCTTGGTATTCACATCACATCAAATCTCACTTGGACAGTTCATATAACATATATAATTAATAACGCTAACCGTATGTTGGGATATCTTCGACGTAATTTTGCGAAAGTTCCCTCATCTCTAAAACTTTTACTTTACGAAGCACTAATTCGTCCAAAACTCGAATATGCCGTTTCAGTCTGGGATCCTTGTCATGAAAATCTAATTCACTCACTCGAAATGGTCCAGAATAACTCCGTTCGCTTTATTTTGTCCAATTATAACAGAACTGCGAGCATAACCACAATGGAATCCAGCCTCGACTTACCGTCTTTGTCATCTCGTCGTAAAAACTTTCGTCTTTGCCTCTTTCACAAGTTGTTTTATCACCCCCATCTCCGCGCCCAACTTATTTTACCTCCCCAATACGTTTCATCTCGATTAGATCACGTCCATAAGGTCGGCGTCCCATCGTGCAGGACTAATGCTTTTTTTCAGTCATTTCTCCCACGCACATCAGATGAGTGGAATCGCCTTCCCGTACCAACAGCTTCAATCGAAGACCTCCAACTGTTCAAGAACGCCTTAGCCAATATTGTATGAATAGACGGCATTTGTTTATACTTCTAATAACTGCTTTATTTTATTTTTTCATCATTTATCTTTGTATCCACTCCCCTCTTCAATGCCAAAGGCCCTGAGGGTACATGTAATAAATAAATAAATTGGAACCGACTTTTGGCCGGTACTGGCACGATAATGCAAAGTATTGCCGTGCTGCTTGGGAACGGAGGTGATGACATCTCACCATCGTGTTCCCAATGCTTATTTAATTTAATTCTCTTCCGGGGCGCGTGAAAGAGCACTTCTGTGACACACCAGAGATATTCCAAACTCGGGCAGCCCTTTCGGCTTTCTTTGCCACGTTTGGCACTTATTTGGCACTTGAGTGGGTAGCCAGAGACGAGCCAAACTTCGGCATGCCCCGAATCGCCAAATTAAGATTTACTGCGGCAGTAATGGCTCAAGTCTGGCACTTACTTTGGCAGAACCGTGGCGCACCAGAGAAAAGCCAAACTTGGCATGTCCGAGATACCCAAATTAGGCGTTGCTTTGGCAGTTATGGCTTAAGTCTGTCACTTACTTTGGCACAATTTTGGCAGACCAGAGAAAAGCCAAATTCGGCGTGGCCGAAATACCCGAATTAGGCGTTACTTTGGCACTTAGGGCTCAAGTCTGGCACTTACTTTGGCAGACAAGTGACAAACCAGAGAAAGGCCAAACTTGGCATGTCCGAAATACCCAAATTAGGCGTTGCTTTGGCAGTTATGGCTCAAGTCTGGATCTTATTTTGGCAGAACTGTGGCGGACAAGAGAAAGGCCAAACTTGGCATGTCCGAAATCCCGAAATTCGGCGTGGCTTTGGCAGTTATGGCTCAAGTATGGCACCAACTTTGGCGCTCCTCTAGCGCACCAGAGAAGAGCCAAACTTTGGCATGCCCTAGGATCGCCCAACTAAGGCTATAGTCAGGCACCGTACTTTGGCACTGATGATTTCCATGGTGCAAAAACCTAACTGCGCCAAAATTGGGCCCTTATGTTTGCCAGACCTTTGCCCAAGTTGGGCATTCCTCTGGCGTGCTACCTGGGTACTGAAGGCAACGTTGCAAATTCATATATACGAGGTCTTTAACACGGCTAACAGTACAAAAATTGCTACCCGGCATAAAATATAATGATAGTCCTCGATGGCCTAATTTTGTGAACGAAAACATCCCGAGAAACTATTACTGCTTTTTCAGATTTTCTGCGTCCTTATAGGGTTTTCTTCAGTCTTCGAGATTACCAAAAAGGTGACGTTGAGAAGCTCAGATGGTGGGCACCAGATTCGTTATTTTTTCTGTTATTTTCGATTCATCTCAAAATTAACGACGTTTCAATCCGCTTTTTTTACCTCGCTTTCATACACTTTCTTTCACTCAATTCTCTTGGCCAATAGTATCAGTTAGCACGGTCGTAGACGATAGAAATCCTCCCTGTGCATAAGTTCAGTTGTATCGCTGTGGACCTGAACAAAATTAATGACGAACGTAACCAGATATGACATAACCGATTACATCACCGATTTTTAATACTACTGAAAGTTGCTAATATTACTGTTTCATTGATTGTGTGCTACAAAAGTTACGCTTGTATCACAAAATTAAGCGAAAATGAAATAAAACACGATTTAACCCGCGAGAAGGTTGGAAAAAAACAACTAATTTGGAGGCGCCCTATGTCGTCAAAAGCATCAACGCCCTTAATTCGCCGGTCGGGGAACTACTACAATAAAAAAAATACAGTGACGTCTTGTGTTTATGGACACTTCCATTCTCCAAAATAAATTGTCCATGATGCGAGTTGTCCACAATAACGAGACAACAATGCACGTACTTTCCAGGTTGCTAACCGAAGACGGTGTACATATAGCATACTATACTTTCGAAGAGCACTGCGTCAAACTCAAGTTAATTTGCCAGAGACAGCCAGAGCTGTCCGGCGAGTGTACAGAGCCATCTTGTGGCTCTGCTACCAGCACCGACCAAAGTCGAGGCAAGGAACCCTAGCTCATTCTCCGACATCTCGGCTGCCTTCTCTTCAACATTTTGCGGGAAGTCTTGCAGCTGCCGTAACGAGCTCGCCAGTGCTTTAAATCTTGTTAGTCTCACGCCCGCTTGTAGCTTTTCGTAGTCTCCTTACCAGCATAGTTATTCTCGATAATGTTTGGCGATTTTCAGCAAAATGTCTAATAGTGCGCCCTTTACTTCTTCCGTGCAATTCGACGGCTCTTTTTTCTCGAAATGCAAGCGTAAAAACGGCTGACTATTTGATATTATTTTGGTATCATTCATTATTAAACTCACACAATCATATATGTATAAAGGTTTCGCGCTTTTTTAAAGCTAACATACTTGTTTTCGAAATGTAAGCGTGATCAATATGTAATTAGGTGAGCTATCCTTTTCTACTGACAAAAATTACTCGCCGAAAAAACAGCAGCCGGCGCCGACTACGGCGTGAAAAGTTTTTTTTTTTTTATATATGGCGCGATTTTTTCGACCGATGGTGTTCGTCTTTCTGAGTCTTCGCTAGCTTCGCTTTGTCTGTCTTTACATTACATAAGCAACGCTAGCGTTTAGCTAAGGTCGGGAACATAAACCCGAGGTAATGTCGGCGCAACCGGAATTTAAACCCATCTTTGGCCAAGCTCGGATTTAGACGCTAAACCTCTTATAAAAAAAGCCGCCTTTCCTTTATGTAAGAAACATTGGTACATATGGCCATACAATCCAGCAGCGGCGTAGACTTTCCATTTTCCGGGGGGGGGGGGGTGCTCTTTTTCCGCCCGCGTAACTTTTTTTACACCGACAATTGTCAGTAGTTTATTTTAGGGGGTACATTTTACATCGTATGTATATCGCCATGTGTCTGTCGTTGTGTGTCAATGTCAATCACCGTGCAAGCGTAGCCGTGTGTTCGTCGCCGCTACCACGGCGCATGCACCGGCAAGCACAAATCTGAAAAACAAAACGCTTGTGCCAGCTGCGAAGTTGTGGTGTTTGAACCCAGGCCCCTGTGCTTCTGAATCAGTAATCCATTCGGCCACGAGTCCTTTCTCTTTAATACATGAAAATAAAACCTGCGGCTGCAGAATATCCGGTCGTACGCTCTTTAACAAGACAATGCACAAAGCAGTGTTGAAACGAAAAAGAGGCTCAAGCAAGCGAACACTTTAGTCAATCAGGTATGTACAGTTAGGGAGTTTTACACCTGCGGCAACTACACAGGTAATCCTGCAACATGAAATGTGTTTTCTCTGACAGGTGTTTCTTTGATAAAGTCGTTCGCCAGAAGATCTAAGTACACTTGGAAAAAATGCTCGTTACATGGCACGTAAACGGCGTCTCGGTAAGTATCTTGGCCCGGGGCGGGGCTCTGCCCCCCCCCCCCCCCCGGATCTCACCAGAGGGGGCACGAGCCCCGATTCCCCCCCACCTCCCGTAGTCTACGCCTATGCAATCCAGCATACTTAGTACGCAAGCGACCATCGGCAGAGAGTCATATTTAGTTAAATGTGCTTAGGCACTTACGATTGTGGGCGACAGCATGCCCGTTAATGACAAAGCCTAGCTACCCACGTGGACGCACGACATCACTGTCTGAATCATAACGTGCCAAGGAATAGTGCAGCGGGTCTATGACGTCACAGTAGTCAATAGGTAGCGAAAAGGAGGTAATAAACATTCTCCTCTCGCTATTAATATAGTTACAGAAAGTGATTCCTCGCAATAAAAATCTCAAAAATTCAAGGCACTAGACGCACTAACAGAAAAGGTAGAACCCACAGGACTCTGGTAATTAAAGCGTGCATGTGACATCCTTACTTCTGATTAAATCTAAGCTTGTCTCGGGACTTGATAAATCTGAAGAGAAAAAAAGTATGCCGTATGTGCAGCGCGTCCGAAACCATCAAACACGTTCCGCTACCAAGCATAGCAAACCATTACGCACATAATTACACGCACGGTATATTCTGTGCTCTAAGGCTATATCAAAATGATCGAGACAAGTATATTTTATGGTCTGCCGCACTTGCGCGTCAACGGTAGCACCGTTCGAATAGCTTAAAACAATATCAGGCAGCCTGCTTCAAAGTACGTAATTACGTTTATGTATTGAGGGGTTTTACGTAGACGTACTCGTTCGGTCAGGCCGCGGTGCTGGGTATCCGCGTCAGCCTCAAGATGTCTGTAAAGACGAAGGTGGCTAGCCTTTGTGTCTACCCTCTAATGTTTCAATCACAGCTCGGCGCTCCGGTGTCTCCGCGCGCTCTTTTGTTGTCACATCAAACATTATGCCCATGGTCGTGTGAGCCAGGTACACGTGCTCTCCTCGTCTTCCTTTCGCGAGCCTACCCGGATCGCGGGATCCGCGCATGCACACGACCCGCGACCCGCCTATGCAAGTCGCGGTACCAGCGCCCAGTGGATGTACCGCAGTCTTCACCCTGCCTTCTAAAATAAAGCAGGGGATTGAAGAGGAGATATCTGAACAGATCCTTTGACGTGCTCAACATTGAAGTGCTCCAAGTGTCAACGTGTTGCAGAAGGAGATGTGCAACCTTTCGCTAAGGATGCATGGTGATCGCTCTGCCACGTCGGAGGGTCTTTGCAAGATCGAGAATTAATGAAACCGATGTGAGGCTGATGGTACTTACTGAAGGCGTCCTATACTGCGATGTCTTGATAGCGAGCTAAACCGTAGCATTTTATGGCATTCTGCAATGAAGCACCCCGAAAACAAAATCTTGATTTTTGCACTTGCCTTGTTAATTATAGACCTGTTGTTCTCGAACGTCACCCAGTTGGTTCCATCTATGGTGTACACGACAGCATCCTTGGCATTCCCAGTTTCCACAGCCTCCACTTTCCAGGACGGGCATAGCTTCAAAAATGCAAAGAATATACCAATAATGAAAACCAGTGGTGTCAAAATTGCTTTCCCGTTTTACTGTCTTTTGTTACCAGTAATTACTGGCATCTGTTGCCATTGGGTTATTTTATCGACTATAATATCTAGCTTCCCATGCCACATACAACAGTAGCACATTTAAGCAATTGTAAAGGCTGCTTCCTATATGCGTTTTGTGGAAAACAAGTGCGTTATGCAGTATTGCGATCACTTCCTACATGAGAACGCACTGGTGACATCTATCAGGAAGCCGGGGAACAAAATATTTTGAAAATGTTCCAAAATAGACTTTCACAGAAAAAACGTGTACATTCGATCTTGACCACTCTTTTAAATCTTCATTATAGCAAAATTGTGTTCCAGGACCTCTTCAGAAAAGGCGCCAGCATTCGAGTATGCTCTCTGGTTGCAAAAACAGGCAAGGCTGCAGAGTTCACACCGTTGCAACCAAATGTATGTGCCTTATGTACTGTTTATAAAATTTACTTAAGGTTGTAAGATGCCCACTATGCACATTACTTACAACAAAGCGAATGGTTGTTTTGTACATCTCGTTTCGAGTTTATCTAAGGGAAGTAAACCCCGTTGTACTCGGAGCATCCTTACAACAGTGTATATGTTTACATCCAAAAGCGTTGCTGCCTTGGTAGCATGATCACTCTTTAGACTAAGCGCTAGGATCTGAATTCTATACTCCGTTTCACTTTTAAGTCTGACTCCGCCGATGCCACCATCACATCAGGCCCATCATCTAATTCCCTAGAATAAATTAAACAGGTCAGGCTACTCTAACAAGTTATCATTGTGGTCTACTTGAAAATTGTGTCTACTTGAAAGAAGTTATCATTGTGGTTTAAACTGAGGTCGTACTACCTTCACTGATAGTCAACCTGAAGAGCTTAGCTGAAAGATTTTATTTCCTTAATTACAAGAGTAATAGTATTAAAATATTTATTACAGAGACCACAGAAACCTAGGGTATCTGAAATGAGAGGAGTTCGTTCTTTAATGGAGCTGTTTGACGTCGGCAACCTTTTGAGCAGAAGCTCAAACCGAAAAATGTAACCTTTCGGTTACGGTTACGGTTACCACATCCAGTTAATAACGGTTTATTTTCAGTTTTTCGCGGTTTTTATTTTTACGGTTTTGGTTACCGGTTACACGTTCCTAAAATGGGTTTATATCGTTTTTTACAATAATTTGTTTAATTGAAATGCTAGACAGCCGTTTTATATTAAACGGTATAAAGTACTAAGGAGATTTCAGATAAGATCGACCAAAGGGTGCCTGGTCGACAATTTTAAATCAACTGATGTTGTATATGCCATTCTCTATTGTGTGGTATAAACAAATCCACACAAAGATTTGACGGGAAAACAAATTTGGGCACAGGAAAAATCGTAAGGAATGAAGATGTGGACACTTGCATTTACGCGCACTGATGGATGGAGCACGTTTGAAAGTGAATCACTAAAACGATAAAATGAGGAGAATTTTAATACTTTTCAGAAATAAAGTATCGGTACAGCTTGCTTGTAATTTATAGTACTAATATTTATTTAAATTGTAATTCTTTTTTTTTTCAAATTACCACACATGCCTGCTCGAACGACAAATGGCAACATTTAAAGGCCTGTATCTCATGAAATAAGTTATCCACTAGCATATACTTTTCAGATAGTATTTTTCTTATATATGGCTAATATTAAAAAATACAAGGTATCCAAGTGATACGATATTCGGGATATATTGAGGCAAATATGGGGAACATATCAAACAGCGTAAAATTCTCATGCGAATAAAAAAATACACCACCTTTGATTTTTTTATATTGGGGTACCTGGTCATACTTCATTTCAGCAGTCATTAATATTAAAAACAATGTTGCATTATTGTTTTGAGAATGAAGACACACCTCCCCAAATTACGGTCCTTTTTCAAAGCCTACACTAAGCAGTGCTTTATACGAGATGTGGTTCTGAATTTCAGTTTCATGAAACTAACACACATCTTTTACATATTTTATTCAGATGAGGTCACTGACAACTAGAGCAATCGGTTACACAGCAAAAGCGAGAACAAACTATTGTGTACAAAGAGCTATCATATTACGAACTAGTCATCCGCGAAAATATTCTGCAGACATCGGTCATTTGGAACTTTGTTTACATTATTTTCGTAGGACACTATATGCGCCTCTTTCTACTTCTCTATCTCCCTCTTTTTCTCTCTCTCACTTATATATATCACTGACTTATATCTAGAACGAAAACGTATTCAAGCATTCCCTTTCCGCGTGATAGTGTTCTGTGGCTAGCAACAATCATTTTCTCATTTAATAAACGGGCCGTGGGCCACTTGGAATTTTACATTTCTCTTTTTGGCTCTGGATTTTTCTTCTTCACCCACCTGTTTGAGACAGTTTCAGTCCAAATTCCTCTTTCACCCAATTGACTTCCCTTTTTTCTGCGTGTTTGTTCAACTTGGTCGCACCGCCTACCGCTCCATCTTCCCTCGCTACCCGACAGCGTGTCGGCAGAGCCTTCCGGAGTCGGTTTTGGATTACTTGTATTGGACTTTGCGCAAGGGATCATAGCCCCTCTGCCGAGGCAAATATACCCCTGGGAAGGACTCGCCCTGGTGCGCGTGCATTGGCGAGAAAGGCACTCTTCTACACACGGACAGCACAGCTTCGCCTCTAGCGCTGCACCGCGGGCATGTCCGAGCTTTGTTTGGCCGGATGCTAGTGCCGTCTCTTCTTTTTCTAAATAAAGATAAGTCAATAAAGTTGGTACCGTCGGTCGTAAGCCCCGCCGACCAGCCGTTGCGCGCTTGAGACGCGATGGCAAGCCGGCGGGCCTTCAAGTCCTCGAGCTCTCGGTGCGGGACATACTTTTCTTCTGGTGCTGAGGGCGGTGAAAGGCTCGGAAAAAACATCCGAAGGGTTTCCCGGGGTTTTTGGATAAATGTCAATAAATAAATAGGTGAAGACAAATGGCACTGGCAATAGCATAAGGCAAAGCTCGTGCATTGTTGCGGCACATCGCGAGAGCCAAAGTTCTGTTTGCCGTGTGTAGAAGAGGCCCTTTCTCGGGAGCGCACGCGCACCACCACAGGGCGAGTCCTTACCAGAGGTATATTGGCCTCGGCAGAGGAGTGATGATTGCCTGCGCACAGTCCCAACATCTACGCCATAAGCGACTCCGGAGGCATCTGCCCATGTGCTGTTGGGTAGCGGCGGGAAAGGGGAGCGGTCGGCAGTCCGGCAAAGTCGGCCAAACACGCAGAAGAAAGGGAAGCCAGCTGAGTGAAAGAGGAATTTGGTCTGAACCTTTGTCAAACAGGGGACAAAGAAGGAAAAAACACAGAGTCATAGAGAGAAAAGTAAAATGCAAAGTAGCCCGCCGCTCCCCGGAGCGCCTTGAGGGGAAGTGGGCGCTGCAGCGAGCGAAGGACACGAGGAATGGCTCGGAGCCGTTCTAGAGTGTGCGAAATGGTGTCATCGACTGTGTCGAGCCCGAACCTAAGAAAACCCATGCGTCGCGTGTGCTCTGCTGGTGTCTCTTAGGTTTAAGCGAAATCCCAACCGCAGCAAGTCCTCAGTGAGGGGTCGCACCGTAGACGTCAAGTTGTCTGGGTCGGGATGGGCGCACAAGAAGTTGTCTTTGTGAGACGGAGCCCAGAGTCCACACCAGAGCATTTCCCTTGCAATGGCTGTTGCCAAGAGCTGCAAGTAGAACGGCACCCGGCGTATCACGAAGGACATACGGCAAAAAACGGCAGTAATGCCGGCTTACTCTTAATGTGGTCAGGTTACGGGAGGAGCGATGAAGCGTGATAGGATATAAGGCCTGGGCAAGGTCGAGCTTCATCATATACGCTTGAGCGGGAAGAGGTTTACTTCGATGGCCTTAGATAGCGGCGTAAGGCGGAACTGAGGTGCCTGTAGGTGAGGAATAAGTGCGGCGCAGTCTAAAACAAAGCGGAACTCGGTGGTTGACTTGAATGCAAGGAAGACGGGGTTAAGGTACGGACCACTTGAGGAGCGTTCGATGATGCCGCCACCATGTTGGTTACGGCGGCATTCATCGTGGGGACCTGGTCAGGGAGAGTTGGTGGGCCGTGAAGCAAGAAGCCTTCGTGCAGCGAATGAAAAGTGCGCCAAAGTCGGGCGCCCCGTGAAAACTACAAGCCCCACTAAACACTGCCCAATCGACTTGAGGTGACTGCTGGGTCTGGTGGACTGGCGACGGAGGTTGTCGCTTTCGACTTGTAGGCAGTGCTACCCAGGTCCTACTCGGAGTCTTCGACATCAGTTTGTTCGTCTCTAGTGTGTTCCTTTGTGTTGGTGTGGTTTTCCTCCTCGCCATCGTAGGTCCCGAAGGAGTCGTCATCGGCGTGGGGCTCCATGACACCGTCGCTTCTGCTGAGCCACTCCAGGATTCCCTCGGTGGCGGTGGCCTTCGAGTCCGGATCGAATGGGTAATTTTCTTGGGTTCAAGATCAAGCATGGACAAGGTTGGCCGAGACACCAGCCTCGCAAAATGCATGGGCGAGAACGTCCTCAAATGGGAAAACGTCCCGGAGCGTTGAGGAGACGACAGTGTCGTCGATGACGGCCCTAGTGGGTCTCGAAGACCCAGGCTAGCTGCCGGAGGCACTTAAGATTAGGGGGCCTCTTGGACGTGGTGCCTGGGAGGTAGCTGGTGTTCGCGGGAGCACGAGTTGTGTGGCGTCCGCGTCGAGGCTGGTTGTGTAGCTGGTCGGGGAGCTCTCTGAAAACCTCGGTCTCAAGCCTGGACGTCTGGGAGAGGACAGCCGTCCTCCAGTTCTCTCTCGCGACGACGTGGAAGAGTTCCAGCCTATCGCAAATGAGGTGCTGGTGTTCAGGAGCATGGCGTCCCACTAGAACCGATACGAGTGGAGATGCCGGATCTCGTGGTTATCTCTCGGTAACGAACTTCTGGTGTTCTCTGCGAGATAGCGCAGAATGTCGTAGGGCTGACAAACCCTTGCTCCGGGAATGGGCGGGGAGGAGGCCCCACCGGAAGTAGTCGGATCGCGTTGGTGGCTCCGGTAGAAATGATTTCCGTAGAAGCCATACCTCCGGCGCAAGCAGGAGGAGGGCTCCGCGATGATAGAAGCGATTTCTTGGCGTGTCTTTGGATGTTCGCGCGCATTGTTCTGACGTTCTAATAGCTTGCGCTCAGAGTTCTGTGACTGGGACTGCTGAGACTGCTGGCCATGTGGGGCGAGACCGGCCTTGGCATGGACGATTGGAAGCAGAGCCGCTTTCAAGGTTGAGGCGAAGGAGGCAGAAATGGAATCTCCTGTCTCTTCGTCGAGGACGGCTCCGTCATCGGCGCAAAGTTCGTTGGCGCGTTCGACGACGAGGCATCCTTCTCCTTGGCTTTTTTCTTTTCTCATGCAGAGGTGCGTGGCAGTGCCGGTGGCAGCCACTCAGTTGAAAAATAGGCTCGGCACGAGAAGGAAAAGAAAAAAAAAAACTCCGAAACCCTTCGGACGTTTTCTCGTTCCTTCTGCCGCTCTTAGCCCGAGCATGTATATATATATATCCAGACATTATATATGCTATATAATGGCAGAGGTTTGTCCTTGGCGTTCTTATGATATATATATATATCATACAATACGCCAATGTCGAACCTTTGACATTGTCTTTGTGTGTTGTTTTAATATCGTCAGTCGCGCCACTTTTTAGACTAAGTAAATACTAGGTTTTCTTTGGCGCAAAGCTCTGCATGATGGTCAATTTACCTTGTTTCTTCGTACGGGCTACTGCATGTCAGCAACATCGGTGGTTTTGATAGAACCGAGTTAGATGGACGTCTGTGAATTCTTACATATTAGTTAACACCCTGAAGGCGACACGTACGGAATACAGGTAGCGATGTATGAGTGCCGCAGATTTAGAAATATACTTCAATTTATAAGCTTCACCACTCACTTCAACTAAGTAATATTAATCCTAGAGTAAGATTGAACGGAGATGTATTACCAGACGCACCACTCCCTGACAGTAACTCTGTCAAATGGTCACAAGCTTTCAAGATACCTACTCCAGGTCATACTTGAGAAAAACTAATATTTTTTTTTATTTTCGGTTAATATAGGTTAAAACCGGTTTCCGGACAAAAATTGCGGTTACCGTTATGGTTAGTTTTTATAACTTATAAATAACGGTTTGGTTCCGGTGACGGTTAGTAAAAAAAATTCGTTCTTAAACGGTTTTCGCTTACGGTTACGGTTGCGGTTTGAGTCCCTGCTTTTGAGTAAAAAAATATTACTTCATATTAAAGTAGCCGCATTTAATGACTAACATATTGTAAACTACCGATGTTCGTTTGTGCGTCTACTTATTGACGTTAAATGAACGTAATGGGTTAAATAAACCTAATGTTCACCTGTAACTAGATAACTATTTTTGTTCGAAAATGCGACGAAATGAAAACATATACTGTAAACGACTTAATTTTCGCGGGCTCGAATTTTCGCGACTCGGGCCAAAGCTGAAAATTTGAAGTTATTCGCGGGTTCTAATTTTCGCAAACCGAGTGTAGCTTCCGTGGCGTTCACATATTGCCCGAATTGTTCGCGGAACGTATTTTTCGCGAAACGTTGGTGATTCGCGAAATTCGCGAAAATTAGGTCCTCGCGAAAATTTAGTCATTTATAGTATTACAATTTTTTTTTTTTCATTTTACGGTCTTTATAAATTTAACAATAAAATATTCATTTTCGAGCGACTAAATAAACTGAGATAAACTGATCCCGCGAATAGAACTATTTTTGCTAACTGTTGGACAGAATTCTATCCTTAATAGCACAATCATAAACCGGTAAAATAATATAAATATGTAAACATTCCAAAATTAAAAAAACGTTTTGAGTTTCGGGAAAAATAATTATACAAATATTAAACTTGAAACATAAATACAAAACCTGTATCAAAAGAAAGCAATTGGTATTCCGGCCAATTAGTCATTCGCAGTATCATTTAACTAGTTTTAGCGTTATCAATGCAGTTTTCTTTTCAATGAAGCGTATGCCTCGTTGGCTGGAGTTCCGTTTTTAAACTCTTGATGGCTGCGGCGACGAGCTTCCTGTTGACATCGACGTTGTGTTTGTTTTCTTACGGTGTCGTGTTTTCCGAGAGACTCCGGGACCAGGTCTATTTCTGCGTTTTAACAGCGTTTAAGCGTTTAAGTGTTTTAAGCGTTTAAATTGCAAGACGACGACAAGGACAAAAACAGTCACCCGTGATCAAAGGGCCGAACTGGCCTTGAAACGTCGGGCTCCGTATCAATTTTTTGGTTAGTTTTCTTTTCATTCATTGTCATTCCTAACCAGGTGGATGTCCACCGAAATGTTTACGTTTAATACAACACACCGCAAGCTGTACTTCCTTTGTTTTCAAAGGTGTCAGAACATCGGATAAAAAAAAGCTTCAGCAAGTTTTTGAACGAGAGAGATATTTTTGTAAAGCAGCAATATGGTTTTCAAGGAAACAAAAGTTATCAGAAATGGCGCAACTTAGTGTAAAAAATAATTATAATTTTGAAAAAAAAAACATATTTACCACTGGAATAATTCTAGACTTTAGAAAATGTTTGATTCCATTAAACATGATATATTGTGTTATAAACTATCGTTATATGGAATCAGAGGTGTTGCTTTAGATTTGGTAGGTAGGTACTTATCTTGTCGATCACAGTGTATGTGTTTTATAGGTTAAAGATCCAAGCTTGAACAAAATTTGCATGGGGTTCCACAGGTGTTTATTTTAGGTCCTCCGTTTCATTCATTATATTAATGATATTTTGTCCATACCAAACACTCTAAAAATAGTTTTGTATGCGGTAGATATACGCCTATTTTTTTCTGGTTCATTTTTACGTAATATAGAAGTTACTCCTAACACATGGCTCAATGGTTTGTCAGACTGGCTTGACCCTAATACCCTTCAGTTAAATCTTCCAAACACAAAGTATGTATTTCTAAGCCGCGAAGTAAACCTGACCATTGTGAAATTCTTTTAAACTCCAAGACACTGTGATCAAGCGTATCGACGTTTATAAATTTTTAGGACTTCTTTTTGAAGAAAATCTAAGCTGCACAACACTTATAAATAAAATTAATGCAATCATCTCGAGATCTATTGGCATTTTGTACAAAATTAGATTGCTGCTTTGACGCTGGTTAAAATGTCAGTTGTACTATACTTTAGTGTACTCTTTTCTCCATTACTGTTTATTAGTTTGGGTTCAACAACTAAAATAAATATTGATAGGTTGTTTATTCTGCGAAACGAAGTAACAATACATTTTATAAAACACCTTCAGTGTGCTGACCACACAGCACAGTTCTTTTAAAACAGTTTTCTTACCGTTAGTCAATTCTTTCTCCTTAATGTTCTAATGCATATATTGTAACAGCGAAGAAAAAAGGAAAGAAGAAGAAGAGGTGCTCGGGACAGGGATCGAGGACGAGAACGTTGGAGAACCCAGGAAATAAACCGTGACAAATTGGAGGCAGCGGTGGGATGCCGACCGAAACCCGACAAGGTCGTTTGCTGGTACAAGGGACGCCTTCCGGTGAGCCACCCTCCCAGGCCCAGCAGCCAGAGGAAACCACTTCACAATCGGTGGCCGCACCAACCGACATTCCGACGACAGCAGTGACATTGGAGATGCTGCAAAGGCTGTTTGAACTGCAGACTCAAACAATCATGGCCGCTACGCAGCAATCTTCGGACCTTCTCACCGCAAGTAATGCCGACATCTGCCGTCGAGTAGCTGCTCTGGAGACGCTTCAGCAAACAGCGCAACCAACTGTCTTCGCAGTTGAGCAGACTCCTTTCACGAGCCGCCCGACTACATCTTCTGGTCAACCCCGTCTCAAGTTAAAGCCATTTAATGGCGAAACACCCTTGGATCTATACCTACAGCAGGTTGACATCATTTCCGGTGCAAACCACTGGACTGAAGACGAGAAGGCACGCGCTGTCATCGCGCAACTAGATGGCCCTGCCCTCAGCGTTCTTCATGCGCTCCGAGGAACCCGGCTCACTTACGCAGCATTGATCACGAGCTTGCGCGATCGTTTCGGTGATGAACATCTGCAGCAAGCATTCTATGCAGAATTACGTTCGCGGCGCCAACAAGCAAGCGAGAGTTTTCCAGAACTCGCTGCAAGTATAGAGCGTTTGACCTACAAATCCTTCCCGGGCGCAACGTCTGATACATTGAATCGTGTCGGCACAGCCGCGTTTGTGGATGCCATAGGCAACCCTGAGGTCCAGAAGTTTGTAAGACTAGCAAGACCAGAAACAATACGAGCCGCACTCGGACATGCCATGGAGATGAGCGCTGCTCAATGGGCTACCAGGCGCATGCAACCAGCAGCATTTCCTGGAGTTACAGTACAACCATTGACAATTCCACAGGACACGCGCTCTCAGCCTGCGTCTGCTCGTTCACGGAACAATACCGCTGCTTCGTGCTACCGATGTGGCCGTCGTGGTCATTTTGCGGCCGAATGCTCAGCTGCTCCTGCTACATCGGGAAACGCTACTCCCGGTCCTTGAGGGCGGAACCGTGTATAACTCCTCAAAGGCCCCTCGTATCAGTTACAGACCAGTTGACGTCGGTTCCTCGCCATCCTGTACTGGTTGAAAACGTGGGTGTTGTGGACGCACTTTTTGACACTGGAGCAGCTGTGAATGCTATTGATATGTCCTTTCTTTCCTCGGACATTAAAGTGTTCCCTGACTACCCAGTTTTACTAACTGCTCATGGGGAAAGCATACCAACCGGAGGAAAAGGGAAACTAAAAATTACAGTATTTTTCCGCACATCAGTTGAAGACTTTGTTGTAATTCCAAACTGTGTGTGTCCTTTAATTCTTGGGTATAACTGGTGTGCCAAAACCGGCTTATTTTCTACGCTACTTCGACGCTTTTGGTCGTATATTATGACTTCCTGGGCATCTTATGCGTTTTTCTTGCTGCTTCGACTCTTTTGGAGTAACTTCGTACTTCTCTGGGCATCGTCTGCATCTTATGGAGCAAGTATATTGGAAACTCTGCTACACAAGTTTTTTTCAATCATCCTCAGTTCAAAAAGAAGAAACGTGCTACAACAGTGCTACAACCAGAGACAGCCATGTGGATCAAAGTGTGGTCAAACCCACCCCATCTTAACGGTGACATTGTCTGTGAGGCTTCCCGGATTTTAAAACCTGGCTACGAAGTGGCAGTACCTCGAACGCTGACTACAAGTATAGGAGGCCATTTCAGCATCCTGATGATGAATCTCGGGCATAACTCCGTCACACTTCAGCAAGGACACTATGTCGGCAAGTCGTTTCCTCTCACTGCAACTGAACTTCTAACAGCGGCTATCGATCAACCAGGGTCGTCAGAACAACCCTCAAAAGAATGCGCACAAATACCATGCGATCTGTTCCAGTTTGGTCCAACCCTCGCCAATCATCAGATTGAATCCCTCAAAGAACAAATCACAACCTACCGGGCATGTGTGGCACTAACTCCGAACGAACTCGGATGCACACATCTTGCGGAACACAACATAAATACGGGCGATCATGCTCCTATGCACCAGTCCTTACGTCGCCTTGCTCCAGTAGAGCATGCCATCATCCGAACACAGGTCGACGATATGCTTAATAGAGGAATCGTCACACCATCCAACAGCAATTGGTCGTCCCCGGTCGTCTTGGTCCGCAAGAAAGATGGGACTGTACGTTTTTGTGTTGATTACAGGAAGGTGAACAGCATCACGAAACGGGACGTATATCCCCTACCTCGCCTTGCTGATTCACTAGACAGACTACAAGGCGCAAGTTACATCACAACACTTGATCTTTTGTCAGGATATTGGCTAGTACCTCTGAACCCCGACGATGCCGAAAAATCGGCGTTCATAACTCGTGGCCGGCTTTACCAATTTACGCGATTACCATTCGGCCTTTGCAACGCGCCAGCTACCTTCCAACGCCTTATGAATAGAGTTCTAGGCCACCTCAAGCGGACTATGGCTCTGGTACATATTGACGACATTATTTTATATGGGACGTCGTTTGAAGAGCACAACCGAAGACTCGAGCTTGTTCTTGACGCGCTACAACGAGCGAACTTAAGAATCAAACCTCAAAAATGCTTTTTTTGGTTTTGAAGAAGTTCTCTATCTTGGTCATGTTATCACCAAGAATGGCATCAAACCCGACCCTGCAAAGCTTGAAGCGGTGTCAAAGTATCCAAGACCAAGCCGCCTTTCAGAGGTCAAGAGCTTTCTCGGCTTTGCATCCTATTTTCGCCGGTTTATACCACAATTCGCCAGTCGTGCAACACCCCTGACACTCCTACTTCGTAAAAACAACCCTTGGCGATAGACAATAAACGAGGAACGTGCCTTCAACGACATTAAGGAAAGCCTTCTTCGGGCACCAATCTTAGCCCATTTTAACATGGAATTCCCATCTTTTCTTCACACCGACGCCAGCGGAACTGGCCTTGGAGCTGTATTACTCCAAGAACACCCCGACAAATCTCAACGAGTAATCGCTTACGCCAGTCGGCGCTTACCGATGCCGAACAACGCTACCATTCATGTGAGCTCGAATGCCTAGCTCTCATCTGGGCTATTCAACGCTTTCGGCCCTACTTGTATGGTCATCGTTTCACAGCCGTTACAGACAACTCTGCGTTACTTTGGCTACAGTCGAAACGAGACCTTACCCCCAAGCTTGCTTGCTGGGCTTTATTACTCCAAGAGTATCAGCTGGACATTTGTCATCGAGGCGGAAAATATCACACGGACGCCGATTTTCTCTCACGCAATCCGATAGCCCCAGCTGAAGAACTGAATAAAGAAGAGGTTCAGTTTTGCACCCCTCAGTTTAACCTTGCTGAATCTAATACTGCAGACCCAGAAGTTCAAGATATTATGTCGCGACTGAGATCTCCTTCTCATACAGCGGAACGACGTCTACGCCGCGCATATCGTGTCTATCATGGGCTCCTCTGCTGCCGCGGGACGCAAGGTTGGTTGTCCTTCTTGCCCACGCAGTTACGTACCGCCGTGCTCCACCTGTGTCACGACAGCCTAACCGCTGGACATTTAGGAAGATACAAAACTACAAAGAAGATCTTGGAGCTCTACTGGTGGCCACGAGTTCGCACAGACGTTGCCGAATACATAGCGTCATGCATTAAATGTCAGTCACGAAAAATTGCGAACCCCACCATCGACGGTGGCGTCCAGCCTGTACCACTGCCTAAAGCACCCTTTGAAATTCTCGGCATCGACCATCTCGGCCCGTTCCCCACTACTCCAAGTGGTAACAAGTATGTTCTCGTCGCCATCGATTACCTAAGTAAATGGGTAGAGTTACGTGCAGTTCCAAGCACCGCGGTCGACCACATCGTGCTGTTCTTACGACAACAAGTTATTCTTCGGCATAGTGTACCTCGCGTCATCGTGAGTGATCGCGCCTCATCTTTCATTTCCCGTCGGTTTACGAGAGAACTGGAAACTCATGGTATCCATCACGCTCAAGCAGCGCCATACCATCCACAAACAAATGGTCTTCTTGAACGGGCCGACCGCACCATCAGTGGCATACTCGCGAGCTACGTGAACGAACAACACAACAACTGGGACGAACTGGCGTCATACGCAGCCTTTGCAATGAACACTGCTGAACAATCAACAACCGAGTTTACCCCTTTCCAAATGGTGTACGGACGGGCACCAGTTCTGCCCTGCGAATCCGGTGACAATGCTGTCTGGAAGCTAAGAGCAGAGCACTTTACAAGTAGCTCTCGACGCCGCTTCCAAGCCGTGAGAAAGAAAGCTCGCAATTCCATGTTGCGTGCTCAGGTACGCACTCAGGAACGCACTGCTCCATCATCTCCCCCACCTCCTGTACGTTGTGGAGACTGGGTTTTGGTACGCCGACCCCTTCGAAAGAAAGGCCGGGCTGAAAAGTTCCTCCCACGCTACAGAGGCCCTTGTGAGGTTCTTCGTCAGCTGGGTCCCGTGACCTTTCAAGTTCGTGATTGTACTGGCAGTCCCCATCATACCAATGCAACATTCACGGCACATCGTAGCCACCTTAAGCACTACGTCCCACGTTCATCGAGACACACACACCATGCACCTGAACTCTGTCCATGAACTCGATCTTTATCGATTCATAGGGGGGAGGGGGCGAGTGTAACAGCGAAGAAAAAAGGAAAGAAGAAGAAGAGGTGCTCGGGACAGGGATCGAGGACGAGAACGTTGGAGAACCCAGGAAATAAACCGTGTCAATATATAACAACCTAATTGGAGACCCCACCCGTTTTTTTTTTTTTTTTGGACGAACTTCTTCCCATTAATACACGATACAATCTCCAACATGGCTGCTATAGAATGCCTTGGTCTACGACAAATTATGGACATGATTAATTATAATTCTTGGCACTTGATATCTTCAATAAATAATCAACCGTTAGAAAAATATTCTCAGACTGCGCGTCAAAACAGCTTTAAAATTAGTATAAAGTGGTACCTTCGGTCATGTCACAATGATTAAATACATTTATAATGTATTTTCATTGCGTATGAGTTGTATTACCTTTTCAATTATTTCCAAAGGGTTAAATACGCTAAATATTTTATAATCTTCTTGCAAAGGGTGCTGTGTTGATTGTTGCTTATGTGCTATTGCATCTTCTTGTATTTCGTTAATTTTTTTGTTTTCGCCTGCTCAGCATTGTAAACGGGTGATATGGCCACGTCAGGCAGAGTTAATCTGCCTTTCGCCTTGTTAGTCTAGACCTTGTATCTAAATAAAACAATTCGATTCTGTTCAATTAAAAAAAACGCACACCATCACACACAATATAGGAACAACTGGCCTACCAGTCTTCGCAAGACCTCGACGCCTTGTTCCTGATCGCCTCAAAATTGCGTGACAGGAGTTCGAATATATAATCAAACTCGGCATCGTACGCCCCTCAACAAGTGCTTGGTCATCAGCCTTTGACATTGTAACAAGAAACTTTGGCGACTGGCAACCATGTGGTGACCATCGTGCTCTCAACAACGTGACAGTGCCAGACCGCTACCCCATTCCACATCTTCAAAACTCAGGAAATTCATTACATAGATCAAATATCTATAAAAAAAGTGTCCTAGTAAAGGCTTGCCACCAAATACCCGTCGAACCCTGTGACGTAATGAAAACTGCAATAGTTACCCCTTTCGTCTTGTATAAACACATCAGGATGCCCTTCGGCCTAAGAAATGCAGCACAGACATTTTAACGGTTTATGGACCAGGTGCTTTGTGGATTTCCCTTCTGTTTCGCCTGTTTCGACGATGTTATTTGGTTCAGACAAGATTAAGAGGAACATGTCAATCACCTTCGACAACTCTTTATCCGCTTCAGTGACTAGGGAATTATCATAAATTCAGCGAAATGCGAGTTCGGCGTTTCAGAACTATCATTTTTGGGATACCTCATCAATCATCTTGGACATCGTCCATTACCACAGCGAATGGAAGCAATCGAAATATTTCCACAACCTCTAACTATCATGAAGGTCAGAGGGTTTCTGGAGGTCGTTAGTTTTTGTAATGTTTTATTCCACGCTGTGCAGCCATACTCCACCCTGTAAACAAGCTTCTCGGAGGGTCATTGCGCAAGAATGAAAGCCTCCTTTGGACAGAGCCAGCCATCGCCGCATTTGTGAACATCAAAAGCGCGCTTTCCTCAGGAACACTGCTAGTCCGACCGCAACGTGATATACCAACTTCTATCGTGGTAAACGGATCTGGCACAAAGAAAAGCGCAGTTCACCAAAAATTTCAGAACGGTAAATGGCAGCCCATACCGTTCTTCACAAAACAGTTTTCCTCTGCGGAAACAATATATATAATTTTTGGAAAGGAACTTCTTGGATTGTATCTTGCTGTAAAATTCTTCTGCTAGTTCCTGGAAGGTCGAAAGTTTAGAGTTTGGACAGGTCACAAGCCTCTGACATACACTTTCAAATCTAAGAGTCTTAATCACACCCCTTGAGAGATACGACGTATGTCTTTTGTCTCTGAATTTATCACCGACATCAGGTTTGTTTCGGGCAAAGAGAACTCTGTTTCTGATACGTTGTCTCTCTTAAACATCAATGAGGTTACCACACCCCGGCCACCAGTGGATATCATGGCGCTAGTTTGTGCTCAACAGGTCGACAGCGAATTGACTGAACTGCGCACATCACAGCCCGCCGTTACTCTTGAAGACGCAGACGTTCCGGAGAGCAACACAACAATTGTTTGCGACATATCAACGGGCACACCTCGACCATACGTCCCTTCAAACTTCCGGCGCAGTGCAATGGTCATTCTGCATATGTTGTCACATCCTCGCATACGTTTTACTTGACCAGGAATGAATGCAAACGTTAGGCGGTTGTCACGAACCTGTTTGGAATGCCAGAACGTGAAAGTTCATCGACACACCGTCACTACTTAAAGCGGTTTTCAACAGCCTGACGCTCGTTTCAGCCATGTACCCCTTGACATCGTGGTACCGGTATCATTCTCCCAAGATTTCCAGTATCCACTCGCTTGCGTGAACCATTTTACAAGATTGTTAGGAGCGATCCCTATCTCTCGGATAGCAGCCGAACATGTCACCCACCCACTCGTCACAATATGAATTAGTCGGTTCGGAATACCTTCTACTCCCTATTGAAAAATCCACCAGACCGGTTTGGTGTGTCCTAGTGTTTGCTGGTGTAAACATCAGACCGGCCTGGTGTGTTCTGGTGCGCACATCAAACCAGCCTAACGTGTTCTGGTGGACACACCAGAACACGTTAGGCTGGTTCTGGTGGACACACCAGAACACGTTAGGCTGGTTTGATGTGCGCACACACACCAGGCCGGTCTGATGTGCGCACCAGAACACAGCAGGCCGGTCTGATGTGCACACCAAAGCACACTAGGCTGGTCTGATGTGCACACCAGAGCACACTAGAATGGCTTGATGTGCACACTACACCGCACCAGACCAGTCTAATGTGCACACCACGGCACACTAAACAGGCCTGACATGCACACCAGGGTGCGTCTGGTGAGCACGCATTACGGATATATGTCTGGTGTTGAATGAAAACATGTTTTCTTGTAAAATAAATAAGATGTGTAGAGCTCGAACACCACATTTGATTTTATAACGTGTTTAATTGAAGGGGCGATGCAACGATTCAGTTCGAATATGTACTTTGCGTAACCATGCTGACACAGTGTAACACACTTTTATCCATACGCTCCAGCCTGATGCACCGCATAGAGGTTTGTCTCGTCAACAATTGTCAGCAGCTTGTCATCCAAAGAAAACTTGAAAATATTTCATTGGGCCAACAGAGGGTCCCCCTGCAGGCTCCACAAAACACCGGTCTTCCTTTTGCCAGTCAAAAACTTGCGGCAGTGACCTTTGTTT
>JABSTQ010001509.1:0-36738 GCA_013358835.2 Ixodes persulcatus | reverse complement strand
CCGGTTTTTTCAACCATGCGCAATGTACACCGGCTCGTTTGCTCCCTTACATTTTGTGACGTATACTTCTCGCGCCCAATCCAACTAAAGCGAAGAAAAGGAAGAAAAAAAATTAGACGGAAAGGGGTATGGGACGAGGAGGAATTTCTCTTCCACACTTCAGACACTGGTTTGCCGCTACCTTTCAGTATGCGGTGCGCAAGTCGTCTACTTCTTGCGCATGAGCGGCGGTGACGTCAGAAGGACGCCGAGTTTTTATTGGCTGATTGAAAAAATAGTGGGTAGACCTCAAGGAATCGAGCGTTGAGGTCTACCACTAATTTTGTTAATCAGCCAATAAGAGTTCGGCGTCCTTCTGACGTCACCGCCACTCCTAAGCAAGAAGCAGACGACTTGCTCTCCGCATATAGAAACCGTTTTTACTGAAAGTGGGCAAGAGAAAAAAGGGGAAAGCGCTGCTGGCGTTTTCCTCCTTGAGTAGTTAGGAACGAGCGAAAGACCCGGATGAACGCCTTGAACACCTGTCTTCCCTCAAGTTCGATTGTTTTATTCCCGGTTTCCTCTATCTTCTTTTACTTCCAGGTGTAAATGTAGCTAGCGAGATCAATGACGACAATCCCCTGGTCATCGGGACATCATTGTTCCGTAATAGGCTGTATGAATAACAGCGGAAAGCGCAGAACATTATCGGATAACATATTTATCGTGCAAGGGATTCGACAAGGCAAATGCGGCTGCATTGTCTCCAAACTTCATCGCTTTCCAAATGGCCAGAACCTCCGGCGGCAGTGGGTTGCGTCAGTAAAGAAAAAGCTTTTCCTCGACACCATCCTCTCGAGTATGCTCGGAACATCTTCTTGAATAGAGCTCGCACCGAACTTACCGCGGCACCCTCGATGAACAGAAGCTACGCTCGCAAGGTGGGCGCAAGGTTTCTCGTGAAAATCGCTGCTTCAGTCTGTAACTTTTCGTAACTTAATTTATCTCAATGATTATATCTTGTAGTGGTAACATTGACTCGAATTTATCATCTACAACGCTTAGGCCGGATGTGGCTGGGGATTGTCGAAAAGTTATTTCTATAGTTTTTTCTTAATCGCAGTATTCTACGCGATAGTAGAGAGCCGTGAACTTACGTTGACCGTCACAACGCGACTTAGTTCTTTTTGTTTCGCAAATCAGCGCATAACGGAGCTGGAAAGATAACAAATTTTTGTATTGCTGCAACATGCTCATACATTCATTTCGAATCGTTGATTCATTGATCGACTCGCTTCAGCAATGGGTCCATCTCGACTTCGTTGTTTTCCGTTATAGTCAAAGGACACTCCGTCGACACGGGATCTTCAGTGAAAATTTTCTAAACATCTGCAAGCCGGAGGGAGCTGCCTGCGATCGTTCCTTGCAACGCACTTGTTTAGCGCATCCTTGTTCATATTAAACGCAAGAAATAATAAAACACGAAGGAATGACATAACACCACACTTGCCCGTCCTTCATGTTTTGTTCTTTCTTGTATTTAACTTCATCACCAACGCGCTCGACTAAAGTATATTGTTCACATCATATTTCATTGTCGTGGACGACACGAAACGCCAGAAATAATGTCGGTGTACTGCATCTAAATCCGGGGTCACACTGCTTATACATCATGCAAAAGACAGTCTGCATACAGATTCGAACATGAGTCACCGCAAAATCCGTGCTTCGAATGCATCGGGACAATGAGTTCAAGGAGAAACCTCTGCACGCGGCATTCGAACCGCGGATATTCTGGTGACTCGTGTTTGCAGACAATCTTTTGCTAGATGTATAATCAGTTTACCCCTGCTTTTAAAGACAAAAAAAAAAAAAACTTGAAGGAAAATTCAATCGCTGTTAACTGATACAATATATTGAATACTCTCCTCCGATTTCTATCGGTTTGCGCTTTCAGTGCTGTGTTCTGTGAAGCTGTTCTCGGCGAATCCCGGAGAAAAGCTCGCCACCAAACCGGCGGATGCGGAGAAAAGTTCACCGATTTGGTTTTCTTCTTTTCATATGAAGGCTGTTGGATCATGCGTAACATATATCAATTTATTATCATCAAAATTCGCCAGCTTTGTAAAAAAGAAAATGTCCTTTTTTGTATTATTTGTTAAGCTTATTGGGTATATTGCTCCCAATTTAATAAATGCGGCCAGTGTTTTCTGTAGTCTTCTCTCTAGGCAACCAAAGCCTAACTGAAAACTTCATGAACTTGAAGAACAGGAAAAAGTTCGAGAACTCAATAATGTCTGCCTAAAACCTAAAATCCGTAGGTGCGTGCGCAACAACGCTGTACCCGAAAATCTCCTTGAAGCTTTTGTTAACCTTTGAAAACAGGATAGAACGGTCAGTAGGATATCAAGGTTTCTTTCTTCCACGGACATGCACGTTTTCTAGCGTTCGTGCTGGTGTTTCCACACGTTGCCTTTGTGTGATAGTGCCCTTCTACGGCGAGCCACCCATGACCTTCAGAGCTGCTTACTGTCACCGTTGTTACCCGTGACCTATATAAGCACTACTTCTCTGTAAGGTTGCAAATTGGGCGAGTTTGTAAACGTTATACACGATGAAAGCAGATCAAACGACGAAGACGGAGTGAAGACAACAAACACGACAGGGCGAAGGTGTTCTCGCAACTAAAGTTTTATTAGTGAAAATAATAGAAAGAAAACAGCGTAGCTGACACTGATTAAATCAACAAATACCTACTTATCTATCAGGCACCACAAAATCTTCGGAGCTGAAACGGTTGACACACCGCTATTCTTATTAGCTCGCAAAAAAACAAACCTCTTTATCTAGCAGAGCTACCAATGGCAAGCTATCATTGAATTGCTGTCCTTTTTTTTACGGGTGTCTGATGTTCTGATTTTCCACTTGTGGCGTCATTAATATACCAAATGGGTGATTACTAATTTCTGAGGAATTAGTAAATATGCCCAATAAAGTTCAAGAATATTACAGAAAAGAGAACAATTAGTTTTAATGAAGTGACGAATTTTAATTGTGTGAAATTGCCACGTCTGGTGCACAATCCGCTAAGCTAAGAAAAGATAAATATATCGGTGAGCTTTTCTCCGCATCTACTCAAAGGGCGGTAAGCTTTTCTCCGCATCTGCCGGTTTGGCGGTGAGCTTTTCTCCGGTGAGCTTTTCTGTGGTGAGCTATTCTCCGGTGAGCTTTTCTCCGGCGAGCTTTAATCCACAGCCCCTTCTTGGCATCGCCGCACTGGTAAATACCATAATGCGGGGCAAAGAAAGCTCCCAATTAGTTGAAAAATACCATCCGCGACACACAAGAACACAAGACGCGTCCTAAGTTGGATACCCAGCACTGTAGAGCACTCAACTAGCACATCCAAGGCGAGAGCGGCGCCCCGAAGAGCACTTTCGCCAACGTTTCGAAACACTCAGCATGGCCACGGAACCTGGCGCTCGCTAAATGGCGCGACAGCATTCAAAATGGCGCTGCCCACGTTAAAACGGTCTATAGGGACCTTAGCCGGCACTGGGATAGGACATGCTCTATTTTTGCGTCGGCGACGTTATCTAGGATGCACCGCGTGCGTGCGCGCTCGTCGAATTTTCGGTTAGGTAACGCCATCCGCCACACAATTAAAATGATTCAGGCGTATCCATCCAATCATTGTAGCTTAAAGTTCGCAACAGTGATCAACAGTGAACAGCTGATTTTTAGTTACTTAAAGTACTTAATATGATACTCCGGATCTTCCTGTCGTACCTCCCTCACGAGTAGGTGATATTCATCGCGCAGAGCCCGTTTGTTGAACCCACGAATGTCCATCGATCGACTGCGTCGCAGGCGATGCACCAGCAATGCAGTCACCACCTTCCGTCAACGGGGGTACGACAAGGCCATTCCGCAAAGTAGCGGCTATGCACGGCGACGAGTCTCTTGTGCCTAGACGACGTAGTCGTTATTCGTCATCATTGTTCGTCGTCGTTGTCCGTCGTCATTGTTCGTCGTTGTTGTAGTTCGTCGTTGCTGTCGTTTGTCGTCGTTGAAGTTCGGCGTCGCTAGTCGTCTTCGCAGGTCGTTGTTGGTCGTCATAGTTGGTGGCTGTCATTGGTCGTACGTCGTTGTCGGTCGTCGCGATTCGACGTTCGTCTTCGGTGATTGTCGTCTGTCGTCGTCGTCATTGCCATCGGTCTTCGTTCGAAGTTCTTCGGTAGTCTCTACTCGTCGTATCACGCCGTGGTCCGTTTACGTTCGTACTCTTTGTCACGAGCTTTCGTCGTGGTCTTCATGGCGCATATCAGTTGAATGGGAGGATTGCACCCCCCCCCCCCCCACCTCAACTAGAAAATCACAAATATAAGTACACGAACGAGAAACTGAAAATAAGCATTTCATTAGGCGGACTTGTGCCTACAAACTTAAACAGAGAGGTATTGCGATAACAAACAACGACGACGAACAACGAACAATGAACACAAACAGCGACGACAACGTAATGTCGACGACGAAGGGGACAGGACGGCAAACTTAGCTGAGTGGCGACTATTAGCTTGCGGTGATGACAAAGGACAAAGGTTGAAGTCCTTACGTCAACCGCGACCACAATGAAATATCTGACAGAACTGTGATCCGGATGAACTGTGAGAATGCCAAAACATTTGGTGATGGTGTTCATTTTTTTAAATTTTGGGTTTATCTTTGTTTGCAGTGGGTCGCTGCTTTTTTTAAAGGGGGTGCAATGCCACGTCCGTTGCGGAGTTGGGTTTCCAACTCGGCCAAGCACGCCGGAATATTTTGTTTTATAGATTTTGTTTTATACTTGAGTTTCTTTTGGAATTTGTTTTAGTACCTAAATTAATTTTTATCTTGAATTGCGTCCAAAGATCGATATTTTCTTCTCGGTAAAAGCAATTCGCGTGATTAGCGTAAAAGTTTTGCAAGGCACGAGAGTGCTGTTAGGGAATATTTTTATGGCAGCAGGAATCGTAAAAAAACCTTTACGATTGAATTCACTTTAAGAAATTAGCTCGTCCGACGATCGAAAGAAAAAAAAAAGACACAAAAAAACTCGCTTCTATCTGACCCTCCGGAAACGTCGTGAAGGCTTCACCTTAGGCAAAACCGAACGACGATAAGAGTTTACAGTTGAGGACGGTGCCGGGAGGCAGTAAAACACAATTTTTCGTTTGGCGTTCCATGAATACAAAGAAAAACAATTATTTATTTATGCATGTTTGCTTTTTTTTTCTTCTTCTTCGTTGCATGAACCATTCGGTAAAGAAAGCAAACATTCAAAGTCGAGTGCTGCGAAAAAACATTTTAATAAAAGTTTCCTTTCTCTAGTCACCTATAAAATTAACGTGTTCAGAAATATTAAAAGAGAGAGATAAAAAAAACTGGCGACCCCTCATAGCGATAACAACAGGAAGGTATTCATTAAAATATACATTTATCTATGTATTGCCGGCGTATTCGCGCTTTAGGTGGAATATTCTTTTTCGTTGCTTTCGATGCCAACTTTCCTTTTTGGATCAACAATAGAGTACTGTGCGTTGCGGCTCTGAATAACTTCCTACGAGAATCACGCTCGTTTTTCCCCTTATTTTGTTTTCCTGCTTTCTATCGCCTTCTTCTTCCTAGCTCGCTATAGCGGAAGAAAAAAAATCTTGATGTCGACATCTGCGGTCGTGAATTTCTCAAAGCAAGCTCTCCTCAGAGCAAACTTTCTTCGTACAGAAGGCATACACTTTTTTATTACTTTGCAGCTTTTTAGCTTTTCGTATTTTTTGTTTGACTAAAGCAGAAGGTGAGGAGAAGGATGTTCGTTTTATGACCCGCCTTTTTTTTATTTTTCTGAAAGTCGTTCTTGTCAGATTGTATTTGTTTCCTCTAAGAAGAAGATGAATTTTAGGTCGTAAAACCTTTGTGCGAGCGAGGGAAAGCAATTTTGAATATGCGCTCACTTCACGAAGTGTGTGTGCAATTTTGATACGTTTGCTCGTTTATTGTGCGCGTATCTTAGTGAATTGGTCCTTGTCAGAATGGACCCGTTAGGCCGCTCGTTGTGCCAAAGTGCGCGCGCCACGCATGTGAAATATTTAGGCTCGTGAGGAGCCCATAAATGTCAGCAAGATGCAACATAATCTTATTAACGGCAGTTTGAAGCGTTTTACTGTACAACCTACAATTAGATTGACCTCTCTTTAAAAGCATTAAACGCAGTCTTATGCTCACCCTTAAATTCTCGAGAAGTGGGCTTCTCCTCGTGAGGAGAGTTTATATGGGGAAGCTCGCTGTAGAAACATCCGGGCCCCATTGTACCAAAACCAGGTTCCTGTAACGTCAGACAACGGCGAAAGCGGGATATTAATTTGATAAATGTACACATTTCATACTAGTGTGCAGTAGACTGAGCTGTTACACTTATTTAGTTGATATTTCTTTAAAAATTTTAATAAAACGATGTTGCGGTATTAAGCTGCGAAATCTTCTAGGACTGAAGTGGATCGAACAATTTATTATGAGGCTATTAATGACCTTTGTCGTTGCAGCAATATTCTTGAATTACATCAAGATAACATTGCCGCGGTTTCAAAAAGTAATGAAACTGTCGATGTGTGTTCATTCGGTGCGGGAAACAGCGCAACTCCGCCCCGTTCTCACGACATAAAACGCACCTACCCGTATCAAATCGACGGGATCCACCTCAAAATTCTAAATTAAACTCAAAATTCCATAATCTAGGATGCTCCAAAAAACCTTATCCTAAAAAAAGAAACTGGAAAAAAAAGGCCCTAATAAAGAGAGCAGTTTGGAAGGCATGGAATGAAATGAATTCAGTCAAGCTGAAACGATAACCGGTCCTTGTGAATACTTTTCCATTATACGATAGATTTTAAGTTTCGCGGATCGCGATCGCAATACTGCCTCATCGTCACTTTCCGTCCATCTATTGTGCCCGGTGTATATCAAGATCGGCAGGCTCGCGGCCTCTCTCCATTGTTGAATAAGGTGAAGTCATTGCCGGGTCTGCGCCAGATCGCTGACTCATCGAGAACCGGTAGATACTGGTAATAAAACACAAACGAAAATAAAAAAAATAAAAAAGTAAGGGCCAGTATTGTCCCGTTTACCCAGGTTGCCCAGTTTTTGTTTCTTTTTTTAAATTAATTTTCGCATTATCAGTTTTGTTTTGGTCGTAAATTGGTGGATTATGATTAGTTTTCACCACACTGCCTGGGTCGGTTCGCAAAAAAGATAAAAAAAAAGAATGCAGTGAGCTAACAGGATGGGAGGCAACGGCGGTATTTGGGGAAAGTGGTGGTAAGGGACGGATGCTACCGTTTTCGTTTTGTTTCTTTATTGTTTTCAATGCGCCGGAGGTAAGGAGGGGGTACTTTTGTTCGAGTCGTCTCTCTTTCTCCCTCTTTGCTTTTCTCGCATCCCCTATTTTGTCTTCTTTCTTTTTTTTACTTTCCCTGACTTCCCCAGTTCGGATCCAGAGTGGGCGCCTTCATCTCGCCTGCTCTGGATCTGAATCCCCAGAGGTAGCGCCTAACGGTTGAACCTCTGATTGGAAAGACGCGTGCCGATGGCGGGGTGCAAAAAGAGGAAAGGGCGGGAAAAAGAGGGGGACTTGAAAAGGATATGATAGCGACGCGGGAAGTATTCACAAAGATATCCGCGAAATAAAAGCTAAGCGCCGGATGGAATAACAAGTAAATGAAAGAGCGCAAACAATAACATATAAATAAACATTTTTTAAAAATTAAAGGAGTAGGAACCTTGGGCAATCAATTAGGTTGTATCAAATAAATTGGTTAATTAACTATCTTCTTCTTCAGCAGATTTGCAGTCAGTAGTACAGTTTTCTAGACTACTGGAAAGGTGTTTCATTGAATAAAGCGTCGCATTTGATGATAGACATGTCAAAATTCCTGTTGCGAATTATTCGTAGTCCAGGCGTCTAGGCTAACGATAAAGATGGACTCATTTTATCAAACAACTTTAACACGATTAACGTTTTTGATCGTGGTTATTACATGTCACAGCTTCTCATGGGTCATAATCTCTTTTGAATGAAAGGAAAACTTTAACCTAAATATTTCGTTTTCTCGTTTTACAAACAAAGTTTATTGAAATAACTATAGTTATTTTATGGGTGAATGTTAAAAGTCTCAACATACCATTTTCTTAAGTGGCAGTAACCTGCCAAATAGAGAGCTAGTTAATAGCAACAATATTCAAATATATTAAACCAGTTAACACGTAACGCAATGCGCATATTTCGACAAATAATATTAACAATAATAATAAGGCCAACAAAACCAACGCCAACAACAACACAAACAATACACCAACACCACCAAAAACACCACCACCACCACAACCACCACCACCACCACCAACAACAACAACAACAAGAACAACAGCAAAAACAACAACAGCAACACAAGCAACAAAAGCAACAGCAGAAACAACAACAGCAGCAACAACAGCAACAGCAACAACAACAACACCCACACAACAATAATAATAATAATCTTCATTTTGGCATGTCCACAAACTGCTCAAGGCATTCTGTGTGGTTCACAACAAATATTGGCACGAATTAAGGCGACGAGAAGGCGAAGAGTGAACTGAAAATAAAGGTTTAATGGGCGAACTTGTGCCAACCAAAATAAGAAAGGAAAGAGCGTCGAGGCAGCAGAAAAGCAGGCGGCGATTCGGCGGCGAAAAAACTGATAGCGCGAGCGAGACTGACTCGACAAGGTCGCGAGTAGCTGCTTATCTACCGTGCGTCACTATCTCGAAAGTTCAGCAAAGAAGGCTCGAGCGTCGCGCGCTCGGGGCGAGGATGAACTGGCACTTTCGAGAATAACAAAGCAGGTGGAAAGTTACGTCTGGTGCGAGAATGAACGCGAATCTTCTAGATGTCAGTGACCGAGCGTTGCTTTGTCGGCCCTGCGGGCGGCATTATCCACCCCTTTTAAAAGCGCATCGTCCCGATGCAACGCGAAAGAAAAACAGAAATGGCTAAAACAAATTACGGTGAAACGAAATGAACATGCAGTGTCGTAATCCTAGCGCGCGTAGAACGGCTTGAGTCGAACTACGTGGACGACTTCGGGTCGTGGCTGGCGGCGTCCTGATGGTCGGGTTCCGTCGGGGAGCACCTCGTAGTTCAAGTCCTCAAGGCGGCGGATGACCTTGTAGGGTCCGAAGTAGCGTTTTAACAGTTTTTCACTGAGGCCGCGGCGGCGAATGGGCGTCCACACCCACACCCTGTCTCCGGGCTGGAACTCCACGTCGCGGCGACGAAGGTTGTACTGGCCAGCGTCCCCACGTTGCTGGTCCTTTATTCGAAGACGGGCTAGCTGGCGTACTTCTTCTGCTCGTTGGGTGACCAGCTGGGCGTCGTCGGTGCCGTCGTCCGTCGGGTCGTGGGGCAGCATGGCGTCGAGCATCGTCGTCACATTTCTGCCGTGCACCAGCTGAAAGGGTGTAATTCCGGTAGTTTCTTGAATCGCCGTGTTGTACGCAAACGTGACGTAGGGCAACACTTCATCCCTCGTCTTGTGTTCCACGTCCACGTACATCGAAATCATGTCGGCGATGGTCTTGTTTAGTCGCTCCGTCAGCCCGTTGGTCTGTGGGTGGTATGCCGTGGTCCGGCGGTGGTCGGTGTGGCTCAGGCGGAGTATCTCTTGTGTCAGTTGAGCCATGAACGAGGATCCTCGGTCCGTAATCAGGACTTGGGGAGCGCCGTGTCGGAGGACGATAGACTCCACGAAGAACTTGGCTACTTCCACGGCGGTCCCCGACGGGAGTGCTTTTGTCTCGGCGTACCTGGTGAGATAATCAATTGCCGCGATTATCCAACGGTTTCCCTGCGTCGACGGTGGGAAAGGTCCGAGAAGATCCATTCCGATCTGCTGGAATGGTGCAGTCGGGGGCGCGATCGGTTGCAGGAGACATGCCGGCTTCGTCGGTGGTTTCTTGCGTCGTTGGCATTCGTGGCACGAACGGACGTAGAGGTGGACAGTCTTCGGGAGCTTGGGCCAGTAGTATTTTTCTCGGATCCGTGCAAGATTCCTAGTGTAGCCAAGGTGACCAGATGTTGGGTCGTCGTGGCAGGCTTGGAAGATCTCTTCTCGAAGACTAGCAGGAATCAGCAGGCGCCACGTCGAGTTGTTGTCCCTGAAGTTCTCTTTATAGAGGATACCTCTCCGGACGGCGAATCTTGGCAGTTCACGTGAGAAGGCTCGGGGAATCGTACCCCCTCGCCCCTCCAAGTGGTCGATCAGTGCACGCAACTCAGGATCGTCCCGCTGGAGCGCTGCCATGCCGTGAATGCTCACCGCGCCAAGAAAGTGGTCGTCGTCGTCGCCGTCGTCTTTGGCACATCCGGTAGCTGACTCGACAGGGGCTCTGGACAGGCAGACGGCGTCGCTGTGTTTTTGGCCTGACTTGTAGACCACGGTCACGTCGTACTCTTGCAGTCGTAGGCTCCACCGAGCGAGACGTCCCGATGGGTCCTTCAGGCTCGCTAACCAACACAGGGCGTGGTGGTCGGTGACCACCCGAAATGGACTCCCGTACAAGTACGGGCGGAATTTCATGATGGCTCAGACGACGGCCAGACATTCCTTCTCGGTTCTCGAGTAATTGCGTTCCGCGTTCGACAGCGTCCGGCTAGCGTATGCGATCACGCGCTCCGCACCGTCTTGTCGTTGGACCAGTACCACTCCGAGTCCTGTATTACTAGCGTCCGTGTGAACTTCCGTTTTGGCTGATTGGTCGAAGTGGCCGAGAATCGGTGGTGACTGGAGCCGTCGCTTTAGTTCGTCGAATGCCTCTTGTTGTTCTCCACCCCATTCGAAGTTCACGGCGTCTTTCGTAAGGCGCGTGAGCGGCGCAGAAAGCTTGGCAAAATCCTGAACGAATCGCCTGTAGTATGCGCAAAGTCCAAGGAATCTTCGGACGGCCTTTTTGTCGGTGGGTGGTGGAAAGGCCGCTACGGCGCGAGTTTTCTCAGGGTCAGGACTTACACCTTCGTTGCTCACAACGTGGCCCAGGAACTTCTGTTCGCCGTAGGCAAACCGGCACTTCGTCGGCTTGAGGGTGATTCCTGCGGTCCTGATTGCCTCAAAAACGGCCTGAAGGCCTCGCAAATGCTCGTCGAAGTTGGCCGAGAATACCGTGACGTCGTCGAGGTAAACGAGACAGCTCTGCCACTTGAGGCCTGCCAGTACGGTGTCCATGACACGTTGGAACGTTGCCGGCGCCGTGCACAGTCTAAAGGGCATCACCTTGAACTCATACAGTCCGTCGGGCGTGACGAAGGCAGTCTTTTCTCGGTCCCGTTCGTCGACCTCGATCTGCCAGTAGCCACTCTTAAGGTCCATCGACGAAAAGTATCGGGAGTGGCGCAGAAGGTCCAGCGTGTCGTCGATGCGGGGGAGCGGATACACGTCTTTCTTGGTGACCGCGTTGAGCCGCCGGTAGTCAACGCAGAAGCGAAGCGTTCCGTCCTTCTTCTTCACCAGTACGACTGGAGAGGCCCACGGGCTGCTCGAAGGCTGAATGATGTCGTCGTTCAGCATCTCTTGTACTTGTTTATGGATGGCCTCTCGTTCCTTTGGGGAGACCCAGTACGGCGGCCGATGCACAGGGAGCGCATCCTCGTTGGTAATGATGCGGTGTTTAGCAACTGTTGTCTGGCGCACCCTCGACGTCGTCGCAAAGCAGTCGCTGAATTCGTCGAGGAGGTCTCTGAGCTGTCGTCGTTCCGTGGTACTGAGCTTGGGGTTAACGTCGAGCTGTGGCGGCGGTGCACTGTACGGCTGACATGGCGAGGGCTCGTCGGAGATCACGGCGATTTCGGGGTCGGCCCGGAGTTCCTCGACGTGTGCTATAGCGGCACCTTTCGTGAGGTGCTGCGCCTCCGGTCGAAAGTTTGTCATGAGGACCACAGAACGTCCATCCTGCAGCTCTGCTACGCCCCTTGCGACGCCTATTCCTCTTCCGAGAAGCAGTCGGACATTGCCCTCCAGAAGGACTTTCCCGCGGGCGACTGCATCGGTCATGACGGGCACAAGAACACTCGACCTCGGCGGCAGGTTCACGTGGTCCGCAATGACTCGGACAGCGGCTGGCGTCGTTTTGGATCCTTCCAAAGGTAGCACGGGCTTTCGCAGCGTCAACCTGTTTGCTCCAAGGTCGATAACCGCACCGTACTCACAGAGGAAGTTTATGCCAAGGATGACGTCTCTTGAACAGTCTTTCAGGACGACGAATTTCACGGGGCAGGTCTCTCCGTGGATGTCCACGCGCGCAGTACGCCTTCCCACTGGTGTGATAAGATGTCCGCCGGCGGTTCGTATTTTCGGGCCATCCCACGGCGTCATCACTTTCCGAAGGCGGCGAGAGAGCTTCCCACTTAAAACGGAATAATCCGCTCCGGTGTCGACGAGTGCCTTTGCGTCGTGACCGTCGATGGTAACGTTGAGGTTATTCGACACCGTCGCAGAAGCTTCGCTCTGATGAGTCTCGTCGCTAGTGGGGGAGCCCTCCGACGTTTGTGGAGGATATTGGTGTCGTTTGTCATGGGCAATACCACCTCCCGGTATTGCCGCACTCAGTTTTCCCGGCGGGACACGGGAGACAGGCTCTCTCGGCGGGACCTACGATGAGGCGATGCAGGGCGTTGGGGTGACGGCGATCGGAAACCGCGGCGGAGAGACGGTCCCGGGGATGGCGAACGGCGGAGGTATTCGTCGATGTCCCGTGGTCGCTCGCCGTAGCGTGGTCGCGGGTCGTCGGGTGGAAACCGCGTAGCCCCAGCTGCCGGTACGGGCAACGGCGGTAGACATGGTCGGCTTCCTCGCAATGGTAACAAAGCGGGCGTCGGTCGGCCGTTCGCCACACGTCGGTTTTCCTGGGTGCTGGTTTTTCCGGGCGCACGTACTGCCGTTCTTCGCGACGTTGGAAGTACTGTGGCGCTGGAGGTTCACGTCGTGGTGGCGCCGTAGCTTGGCGGGGAGCTTGCGGCGGTCGTCTGGCCATGGCGGCGTAGGTCAGCCTCGGTTCCTCAGGAGCTTGCACGTTAATGGGAGTTTCAGGCTGCAAGGCCCGCTGTACCTCGTCGCGCACGATCTCGGCGACTGACAGCGACGCCGGACGCTCAGCAGCGGGGAGCAGCTTTCGGAGCTCCTCTCGGACGACGTCCCGGATAACGTCACGGATGTCCCGGGTACGGGCGCCGATGTCGTCATTAAGCAGCGTGGAGGCAACGACGCCGGGATGTCGTTGGTAGTAGGAGGCGCGTGCTTGGAGGGCGCGCTCCATGTTTGCTGCCTCCGTGACGAACGCTTCGACTGGTGCCGGCGGGTTGCGGACCAGGCCTCCAAAGATGTCGTCCCTCACCCCGCGCATGAGGACACGCAGCTTCTTGTGCTTCTTGGGGATCATCATGACGGCAAGGCGCTTCTCCTCACTCTTCTGCTTCTGGGCAGCCTTAGCTGGGTCTTCCTTGACCACCACTCCTGCCTGGACGGCCATCTTGGCCTTCTTGGACCCTCCTTCCTCCTCCTTGTCTGTTGCGGCCTTGGGGTCCGCCGTCGCTTTCCTGAAAAGACGGTGAGAGTGCAGGCGAGCTGGTGGTAGCTAATCATGTTGTATTACACCTGAGACTGCGGTGGATGAAAACGGAAGAACTTTCAGTAGAAGGAACAGACACAGAGAACGTCTGTGTCTGTTCCTTTCGCTTTCCTCTTGGTCGCTTTCCTCTTGGCTGCCTGCACTTTCCTCGAGAGATGCTCCTCCTCCTTCTCTTCATCATCCTCTTCGTCATCATCATCACCTTCATCGTCGTCATTCTCCTCTCCTGATTCTTCTCCGCTGTCTTCGCGAGAGGTACGGGGATCGATACCCCGCACCTCCACCAGAAATGTCACGAATTAAGGCGACGAGAATTCGAAGTGTGAACTGAAAATAAAGGTTTAATGGGCGTACTTGTGCCAACCAAAATAAGAAAGGAAAGAGCGTCGAGGCAGCAGAAAAGCAGGCGGCGATTCGGCGGCGAAACTGAGAGCGCGAGCGAGACTGACTCGACAAGGTCGCGGGTAGCTGCTTATCTACCGTGCGTCACTATCTCGAAAGTTCGGCAAAGAAGGCTCGAGCGTCGCGCGCTCGGGGCGAGGATGAACTGGCACTTTCGAGAATAACAAAGCAGGTGGAAAGTTACGTCTGGTGCGAGAATGAACGCGAATCTTCTAGATGTCAGTGACCGAGCGTTGCTTTGTCGGCCCTGCGGGCGGCATTATAATACTCTAAAAAAAAAAATTAAGACAGATATCTAACGTCGTTGCATCACAAAGCATTTCAAGGGGGGAACAATTACACTTTAAATGCGAGTTGCATTCTTATAGTAGGGGATAGGGTAAAAAACGCTCCAGGGTAAAGAAAGCTAAAGCAAGTAGACAGTCGAGCTGGGTAGGGATAGATATGGGAACCCTGGAGTTTCCTGTCTGTCGGTCCCCTTTTTTGTCCCCTGGCTCCAGGGTTACTATGTCAATGTAAAGAAAGTTCTGAGCACGGCTAGTTCGCGGTGAGACGGGAAAACAAACAGAGCTCTACAATAATGAACCAGAAACATATCAAAAGGATAAAAATCTAAACTTATAAAAAAAATACCTGTTCAGATGTATGTTAGTCAAGAAAATTCATTCACTACCTAGGCTATACTTAGTTTCAGTTTATGTCCAGGCACAGCCCACGCAATGAGGTAATGTGACCAATAAGGAGAGCGTCAAAAGGGCAAGTCACTAGGCCTTTTCTCTTTATGATCGGTTCAGCGATGAAAGAACACGCATGATTGGTCTCATCAGCTCGTAGAGTTGGATGCGTCTGGACTTAAAGCGGCACTGACACCCCAAAGGTCGTATTTTTTTTATTGTCTAAAACGATGCACGCTGTAGTCATAGACACACACAAAAAAAAAACGCATCGCAAAAAAAACAAACAAATTTTTCACGCGCGCGCTTGCCTTTTTATTTTTGGCGTTCTCCTCTCCCGCTTTTCGCCTCCTCGCTTCTTTTGATTCGTGACGTCAAGAATCATGAAATTTAGAAGCTTTGTAGGCGACATTTCTATAACATTTAATAACGGCAATCTTAAAACATGTTTTTTTTTTTTTTTAACGCAATTGCGAACGCACTACGACCCTTGTTTTTGAAATACCAAAAATCGGAGTCGGTTGCGATGTCGCCTTCTGGAATTGTATCCTTCCTCGAAAAACATGGCGGCGCTCGACGCATGTAGCAGAGGCTGATCGGTGAATCGGGGAATCGGACAAAGTGGTCTTTTTTAGGTGCCCGACGACCTCTCAAACTTCGAAAAGGAAATTGTCAAACGGTCAAAACAACTGGATTTGGTGTCTGTGTATCGTATTTCGGTTGTGACACCGCCGGGGCACCGTCGTCTGCTCGAAGCGATAAGGCCTGTTCACACTCTTGCGACCGAGCAAGACCGAGAGAGACCAGACCGGTTTTTAAGCCTTTTGCAACTTCTTAGGACCGGATGCGCTGCAGCGGAGGTGGTCCTAAGAGATTGCAGGAGGCTTAAAAACCGGTCTGGTCTCTCTCGGTCTTACTCGGTTGCAAGAGTGTGAACGGGCCTATTCGCAACTCCAACGCCCTATTGGTGGCGGGGCGGTAGTTCCAAGATGGCGGAAGAGACGGGGATAGATTCTCCAGGATATCCCGTGCGCCTGCTCGCTGCTGCTGTTCAGCGCGCTAAAAATGATTTATTTGTCTACAAATGCGAAGCGGTTAGCGAGGGACCATATAACAGGTGACGGAGATGCTGATGCACGTTAGGAAAACAAGCATGCTGATATTTAAAAGTTGCACAAACCTCAAAGTGCGAAGCTTTGTGGTGAGCGAGCGCGTTTTAGGCACCGGCCACGTTAGTGTTTGTGGCAGAATATTTTTGAGGGTGATGAAGATATGTTTGCGCTTTGCCTGGCCATTAGTGCTCTAAAAAGAGAGCCGCGAACGGTGACCGTCAAGCTTCGGGAGAGCAGCAATACACAGTATTGGTGTCTTCGCGTCACAGCCTCTCAAATCGCCGCTCACCGTCTCGATTTTAGTGTGTTGCAACACGTAATCAAACTGCTCTATGGTTATTGATAAAAAGTTTATTATCGCAGGCTACCGTGCGGTGTAGCATTACAACCGCAAGCTCGCGCTGCGCCTTTGAAGCGCAATTTTCAGTGCGTGCCAGGAGCCTTGCCGTGCTCATCACTCTAAAAAAAACAAAAAACAAAAAAAAAACAAATGTTGTAGTCCTTACACCCCTTATCACATATACGTCACTCCAAAACTTCCGTTCGCCGTGCAGCCCACTGACGTCAAACTGACGGCCCCAACTTTTACGAGGGGCTTGATGACGGCGCAGTGCAAGATATTAAACAGCTAAAGAACGCATCAAAGAGTACCGAAAAACAAAACAAAAAACACCGAGGTTTTGCAGTAGGGCCAAGAACACCCCGATTACTTTTTTTTTTTTACAGTCTTTTACACTTAGGGGCGGTGCAACGATATTCAATTGGAATGTTTTTCACTTTACACGAGCTTACTGGCACTAGTGGGACTCAAGGATACTCGCACGCAACGCCACTGACCAAGAAACTCCTTTCTTGCGCTGTAATTTCGAGGACAAAACCGAGCGTTTTCATTCAATCTCTCCTTCGCAAAACTTGATAACGTAGCTGGGCGGTACCGGTACCGCCCAGTGACGATATTTGAATGCGGGTCATAGATTGGACCAGAGCATTGCGTGGGCACTCGATTGGGGCTCGTGATAATCTATAGCTCGAGACGAATTTGGGTAGCGTCCTGTGTCCAATCGCTGCAATGACGACAACAGCCGAACCATAACAATGTCTGAACTCAGCGCGTGTCCTGTGCCTTGCCAACCCCAGCGCATGGCTATGATCAACATTGGCGGCATATAATAGGCCCCAGATCACGTGGCCGCTTGTTCTGGCTGCGAGTTGAGGGGGTGAACTCTTCTCGTTTTTCTTTATTTTTTTCTGCGACTTCGATTGCGTGTGGTGAAAAACGAACGGGTATTTCACAGGTCATTAACGTCAGGGATCCGTTCTAAGCGGTATTTTTGCAATATACAAAAATCGTTGCATCATCCCTTTAAGCTATTTTATAATAAGTTGCACAACTCCGCTATCAAGCCACTCGTGAAAGTTGGTAGCGCCGGTTGAACGTTAGTGCGCTGTAATTCCAACTGAAGTTTAGTGGTGTCGTACGCTACGCAAAAACTGCATATTAACATAATCGGCGTGTTTAGGGGTTTTAGTTATTGCTCTATAAAAAAATATTTTAATATACCGTACATTTGTTGTACCGTGTTATTTGCAACATTGCGGGCCCTCTGGCCAAAACTGCGCGTTTTAAGCTCTCGTCACAAGCGGCTGGGTAACACAGATGCGCTTAAAATGCTTCGAGCATTTCTTTGTTTGCTTCGTAATTACCTGAAAGCAAGTACCGGTATTCTGTCTTTTTAAGGTGCTTGGAATAAATGGTCATGTTCCTTGTAACGGCCTTAAAACGCGAACCCATTCCCAATTTGTATTGCTCGACATACCGTTGCGCGACGAGTTTTCTCCTACTTATGGCAAAAAATAGACTTTCCGTAGACCGTAGTATAAAGTTCTTCATTATTAGCGGGAGCGTTTTCCGTCGCGTTGAGCACAGATTGAGCTGGCGGCCATCCACAAGACCAGATATCCGCAGCGTATGCGATACACGAAAAGTCCCTAATGAAATTAAACATCCCGGTCCTTCGTGCAAGGCTGTTGCAAGGCGGAGCACAAGAATTCCTTTTTTAACGCGCTCACTTTTTTCGTTAAAACGGCTTCACGGATCAAGGCCGACAGTCCCTGCCACCGTTTCCGCGCCGCCGTCGCCGCTGCCGTCCCCGCTCCTCTGGTTCTCCGTTCGTCCGTGTGAGGGCGAGCGGCGCGCCGGAGTTGCGACGCAGGAAACCGGTTTCCTGGAAAGATGGTTCCCGCGACGCCGGCGCCCGGCGCCCTTCTCCCGCTCTCACCTCCTCGCTTTCGGAGCGGAGGCGCGAAAGAAACTGGACTCTCAGGAGCCCTCAAATGTTGACGTCACTCCACTGGCGCGGATCGCGCGGGAACTTCAAATTCGGCATTTGGAAATTGTTTTTTTACTTCACAAATACTAAATTCCCAAGTTTCGAATTTTGAGGGTAATGTCCAGGCATCGTTTTCAATCCTTGCAAACAATAAAAAAAAATATGATTTTGATATGTCAGTGCCCCTTTAAGGTGAAACGAAGCACTGTATAGATAGCAAAATCATCAAACGTGTTAGTGTTATGTTATGCGTGATATTGCCGCCCGCGTATAGCAAGTCGGCATGGCTAAGTCGGCAGCGTCCTCGGCTCCCACGCAGGTGGCCGTGGCTAGATCCCTGGCTTCACCTGTTGTTTTTATCTTTCCTTAAGTTAATAAAGATTCTAAAATGCTTAAGAATCATGTAGATTTTTCATTCCCACAATGTATGCTTCGAGAAGAATCAAGGTAAGAGGTTCTAGGTTTCCAGGGAAGCCTTCAGAGAAGCTGTGCCGCACCGTAGAGTCAGTCCCCCCATCGCTCGTTTCCGCTGCTGCGCCGCCATCGACACCTGCGACGCTGTCTCTTTTTCTTTATTTATTTCTGTTCCCGCACAAATTCGCCACATTAAACGTTTGACTTCTGTTGGTCCATTCACCGCCTCATCAATTGTTATTCCTGACAGTATTGGAGTTGATAGTGATACGGCGTTAAAATTTAATCATCGTGCATCGGTCATTTGTAACGTTTCTCTCGAAACATTAGGGTTGATTTCTCGGTTCACAAACCAACCTTTTTCACACACATGCTAAGATCGATTATTTTGTTGCCATGTCTCTACAAAACTTTAATTTGGATTCGTTGTGCGGAAATGTGCGAGGTTTTCTGCTTCATTGTCAATCGAGCGTCTTCAGAAGTGTCTTACTAACTATTGTGTGCGACCAATTTTTTTGACGCAACTTGTACTACATTTTAATGTAGTACAAGTTATTGAAGTAACTTGGTTTATGCTAGTTGTTTGATAGACAGCGTTATCGGGATATTTAGTTTTTGTATAAGATTGTCAATGGAATTGTAGACTCGCTCGCCTGTCTTGTTGAACTCCGTTTGTTTTCACGCCATTCCGCGTACCTGCCGTACTCACAGCTCGTTTTTATTCACATGCGCCTTTTACCACTTATCTTATTATAAGAATGCAACTCATCATCATCATAATCATAACTTTATATATGGGTTTATGAAGAGGAAGACTGACTTGATTAGAATGCACAGAAAAGATTACACATCTGAGATGTCGATGCCCGCTCTCAATGACTCTATGTGTCATGAGAACTAGTTAAGATGTTACGAAGCATGCTGTAAGGCGCAGAAAAACAACACACACACACAAGCACACATACACAAACACATACACACACACACGTACGCACACGCACGCACGCACGCATGCACACACGCACGCACACTCACGCACACATACACACACACGCACAAAACGTTCATCAACCAGCCCAACTCCAAGTAGTTCTTGTAAACACTCGTTGTCTTTGTTCGAAGACCACGAGCGTTTTAACAAATACTATCAAAACACTCGTGGTCTTCGAACAAAATCTGACACATTTATGTAAAATGTTGTGTCCTGCGAACTTAACGTAATTGTTTGACTGAAACTTGGCCTAACGAGGAAATTCATGATGAAGATGATTTCCCTCCCTCCTGTACGGTTCACCGTCACGACAGAAACTTTGATTTGACGCGTCACTAATTTGGAGGTAGTGTTTTAATTTCGCAGTCGATCTGGCATCGCAGACGCGACCTTGAAACATATTCAGAATGTGTTTGGTATAAATTGCTTTCAAATGAGGGATTCAACTACTTGATTGGAAATTATTATTTCCCTCCTATTTTGAATAACCACATTTTTATTGGCAGCTTTGATGCGGTCAAAAAAGAAATCGACATTTCAAAATTCAGAGTGCACATTTATGGGGATTTTAACCTTGCCGGTGTTGACTGGTTGTCAGGATTTATTAACTGCCATAATGCTTAAACAAGAGGAACATCTTCTCACCTATTAAACGTTATGCATTTTATTGGTTTGAACCAATTCAACACTTTAGAAAACAGTGCTAAAATGTTCTGGATCTTTTTTTCTTCAATTTGTTTATTATTAGTTTATCGCTAGCAGATGTTCTTATGATAAAGGCTGATGTTTATCACCCACTTTTTACGGTTAATTTCTACGGTTTGTTGAAACCTACTGCTTGTCATACGCATATGTATTACTGGTTTAGCAACTGGGTATATTTCGGCCTCTCTAAGGTTTATCAAGGTTATGACTGGTCGCCCGTTCTAATGGACGCTTCTGTAGACTCGGCGACGGAATCATTTACTGCAGTAGTAAAACAAGGAAACGACAGATTTATTCCAAAGCGAGCATTGAAACCCGGAAAGTGTCCTTCATGGTATTCCAAAGATCTGATATACTATATGCACGAAAAAGCGCACTGTCCCAAACTGTATAAACGAATGGGACCGAAAGTGTGGTATGCTTAGTACTGTATCTGTCGTGATCTCGTGAAAAAGGTTTTAAACATATTGAGTGGGCACATTTAAAAGCAGTGGAAAGTAGCTTGTTTCAAAAACCAGATAAATTTTGGAAATTCGCTGGACAGCACACAAGAGATAGTGAACCGGGTATCTGCTTAAGGGGGGACACTACCCAAAAAAGTAAATTCTTAAACCACTTGTCTGATTTAAATTATATTTACAGGGCTTGTTTCTGTTGACGTTAACAACAGTTCTGCCAAATTTTGTTAACCTGGGTGAAGTACAAAAAAAACTGCAAACGTTCAAAGACGAAAGTGGGCGTGCCTGCGTAGGAAAACTATCGTTTTGAAATTACTTATAAATTTGTTGTTTTCATGTGTCATATTGCATTAGGACAGTTCAGAGCAGATAACTATGGAGCTATATTTCTATGTTATACCATCTTTCATGACAAAAAAGCCACATAAACACAAATACAGTTTTTTAGATTTCCATCCTTTGTCCAAAATTTTTGTTTTTGAGCATGAAAAATGACAAAAATAAAAAAAATACAAGCTCATAGTTATCTTCCCCTTAAAATTTCACCCTAGAAACACTCATAAAAATGAATACAAGTTATGTAATAACAAAACGATAGTTTTCCTGAAGTGAAATTTATGCCAGAAAGTGGAATGGAGAAAAATGTGTTCAAAGTGCTCCAACCTCTACCTTTTCTTTAGCGTTGGTGGACCGAAAATAATTTATAAAAAATTAACTATGCAGTACAATCTAATGAAACTTTCTGGGAATACCCTCTAGATGTCGGTGGATGTAAATATGACATTTTTCAAAATGAACGTTTTTTTTGCAGAAATAGTTTTTTCTGGATAGTTTCTGGGTAGTCAGGACACTTTAGTGGTTGTTATTCTTCTGAAACGCCTGAAAATATTGAATTTGGTGATGATTCTGTCGCCTCTGACACCTTTACATTTAACAGAGTCTCTGTTAGAGAAATCATGGAAGCCATAAAAAAGCTAAAGCCGAAACTGACGTCGTGCAAAGATTAGGTTTTTGGTTTCATTGTCAAGGGTAGCTCAAATGTGTTTGCACCTATCCTAGAGCGCATATTTAATATTTAATTGTCTAAAGGAGTATCTCAATCTGTGTGGAACGAGTCTGTTATTGCTTCGATTTATAAGGCGGGAGAGGCTTGTAATGTTGGTACCTACCGCCCCTCATTTTTGTTATGTTCTTTCTTTGAAGGTTTTGAAACACTTGTGCATAAACGTGTTTCTTCTTTATTTTAAACAGCGCATTAGTTCCATTAACATGGGTTTATCAAAGGACATTAAATTGATGGCATTCTCCGTACCTTTTTTGATTATCTGGTACCTTTAATCTGTATTCGTGGTCAAGTTGATGCTATTTATTTTGACCTTTTGAAAGCATTCTATCAGGTGAATCATACCTTGCGATTGCTTTAAGTTGTCACGGATCTGGTTTTTTCTATTGTCTAAATGTGGTTTGAAACTACTTGCCCCATCGTCGCTGGGTAGTGCGTATTCTAAATTCCTTATTTGATCCTTTTTGTCCGTTGTCTGGAGACCCTCACGGCTCTAATCTGGGACCACTACTGTTTTTTTATCTATGATATAGCCATTTGTGCAATTAATTCAAGGGTGTTCGCTGATGATATAAAACGTTTCATAAGTATAAGCTCGATTGATGGTTGAGATCTTCTACAAAGCGATGCCTCGCGTGTTATAACCTAATGCTTGGAAAATTGTTTAGTTATTAATCCTAATAAAACGAACCTCTTGTCTTTTAGTAAAGAACGCGAAACTATGCCTTATTCATATTATCTTGATGGTAAGGGAATTGCACGAGTGTCAATGATTCGTGATCTCGGAGTGCACTTTGTTTGTTTTCTTTCGTTTAGTTCTCCTGTCACTCATATGGTCGGTCCCGCCGTTTGAATGCTAGGAATGATAATTGTTTAACTAGAAATTTTGCGAGTCATGCTTGCTTACTTCGCTTATTTTGCTGTTTTATCAGATCAACACTAGAGTTTTATCAAATGAAAACTAGAGTTTCGCAAGCGATGCAGCAAAAATATATTATGTTCAGCGGCGCCTTGTCCGCATAGTTTGACAGATATATAGGTTGAAGGTTTTTTTTTTAATATTGATGAAGTTTTTGCTGAATTCTGTCTGCAAGGTTTATCTGCCAGATGACTTTATCGCGATGTAATATGTTTTGCACAAAATACTTCACAGCAACATTGACTCTCAATGTTTGTGCACTGCGAACTCAAACGTGCCCGCTCATTGTTACAGGACTGCTCTTACTTTTTACCCTCACGATCAATACATGACATCACCCTTAAGAAGAATGCAGACATCTATGAGTAGCGTGAGTCATGGGGACCTAGAAATTGTTGACGACTTATTCAGTTTCAGAAGGAGGATGCACGATATGATTTTTTATCTATAGTTGTGCATTTTCACTCGTCGCATGTCAGTTCAGTGTTTCTAGTATATTCGTCACTTATATTGAAGCATGTCTTATATATGTATTACTTTTTATTGTGCTACATAACGGAACTATGCTGGTTGTTTCTGGGTAAAAAATAAAGACACTATGATTATAATTACGATTACTGCTAAGGTGGTGTAAAACACCGAAGGTAGTAACCATAAGACAAGAACACGAATAATTAATGTAAATTCAAAATAACTAACGCAGGGTCACACCAATTGTCTTTTTACATACACACTAAATAGTAAAATATTAGTCAGAGAATGTGTAAAGCGCTGAATGTCTGAGTTGAAGACGTCGATACTGGTTCTGCTGAATGTGTAATAGAAATGTTGTATGACCCCGCCTTGAAATATTTTGTGATGTAACAACGTTCTTTCGTAATCTGGATTTCATATACCGAGAAGCTAAGAAAGAGGAAGAGACGAGAGCGGGCGGGGACATCAGAACGTCGAGCTCTGATTGGAAGAATTAGTGGGTAGACCTAATGCATGCTGTCTTTGTCTGCACTGCGCTCGTCGAACGCATTGGTACGCGGGACTCCTGCGTCTGGCGTTCATACAGGTGAAGGATATTTTGGAAGGCATTCAAATATAAATCGCGAGACGCCTTAACCAGTTGTAAAATAAAACGGAAACAAAAATTGCTTTACAGCATAAAAAAAGCTTTTTAGTTTTACAAAAAAAGAGTCAGTATACGTGTTCACTGACGTCATCACCGTCTCCTTTGATTTCTTAAACTTTTTTTGTTCCCCTTTGTTTTTACTTTTTTGGGGGTCCCCCCCTCACTGCAAGCTTGGGGACTGTTGCATAACCTTAATCAAAAGGTGAGGTGTCCAAAGAGAACATGAGAGATAAAGTATTGATGTAGAAAGAAAAAAAAAAAAAAACGAGTGGAAAAGGCGGCGTTTGCGCAAAACAAAAAAAGAAAGAAAAAAGATAATTGATTAAGAGCGCACATAAAAATCATTCTGCACGATTTGTTTCTGGGGGAGTGGGGATCGTTAGGGATTACGTTGACAGGTTTACGTTTGACGCGAAATGTAGACCTGTTGTGATTCTGCTCGATAATGTTTCGTTCCTGGCCTCTCTTTCTTCCCTTGCTCTTCGTTTTGTTTTCGGCCACACCGAGGTTTCGAAAGGAATTTGCGGCACTGGAGAGTGTTCTGCCGTTCAAAGGTCACACCGGGAGCTTCAATATATATACGACTTGGGGGTGCTTCGAGGCGTTCTTAAATCCCTCGACAGCTCGGCTGAAGGGCCGTGGGACTGGCGACAGGTTTGAACCCCGCGAACGCGCGACGTGCCACGGCGATAGGTTTCCCCAGAATCGTGCCATAAAGGTGTCAAAACCGTTGGTGCCGGGGTGCAATTCGACGAAGCGGCAGATCCAATTCCCAGCGTTCAGTTTTCAAACAAGCAAGAGTGTTCCTCCTCTACTTATTTTGTGCGAGGGCAATAAATAAATAAATAAAAAGATGTATTTGTAGCGCAGCCAGCGTGATGACGCGTTGGCATGCTTACTTATGAACTCACTTTTGCCTTTTTTTTTCGCTTCTTTCAATATTTTGTAGGATCTCTGTTAGATGTCTAAAGGAGCGGGACGTGAAACAGAAAATTGAGTTTTTGTCCTCCTAACGCAACAACTGTGTTTTAAGTCTAATTTTTCGTGCCGTCATTTATGGTTTTGACGGCGTCAGGGCGGCAAAGACGTTTGAGTGGCTTTACATATAACATCGGCGAGGAAGTTTGGAAGGTTCTTTGCCCGCTCGCGGGGTCAAACCGTGTAAATGAGATTCACGTATGACTTGGCGCACCACGTGATTCCCGAGATTAGGCAGCAGGTATGAGCGGTTTTAAAATATAAGACGCCATAGATTCTCCTTTTTTTCTGTTTTGCTTGTCCATGTTGTTGCTTTTTTTTCTGAAGTTAGATGAAAAATTACTGATTTCATTTAAAATTCCATCAATTATTGCCGCAAAAATTACTATACGGAGAAAACCTATAAAAAGTTTGATGGAAACTAGCCTTGCTATTTAGTCCACAAGCAACAGGCGCTGGCGAGTTATACTTAGTTTAGCGTACTCAGTCCAAAGGCAATGGTCGGAGTGCGCAGCTGCCTCCCGAATGACGAAACCTAACTCCCCACGTTGACTCACGACATCACGGAGTGTATCATAATGTAGCAAGGAATAACGCAGTGGGCGTATGACGTCACAACTTCAGACAGCAGTCGATAGCGTAATGGTCGCGCTAAACCTCTTCCCTTCTTGATTACTTCATTAACCACGATGGGGTCCTCGCGATCCAAGAGCACGAAGAATCAAAGGCCCTACACGCAGCCAAATAAAAATAAAGCCGATGAAAAACTCCTCATCAAAGCAGGCTCGTGACACGTTATAACTCCCGATTAAATTTAATCTCGTCTCGAACATTCTGATAAGCCCGTTGAACAAAAAAGTGTGTCCTCTTTGTAGGGCACCGGAAATCACCCAACTGCTCCCCGTAACAAAGCATAGGAAATCATAACACACACACACAAACATGATATCATGTTTTTTAAGGCCAAAAATGCAGATACTAAGATGCATCTGTCTTTTATGCAACGGGATATCCCTGAGATACTTCCGTAAAAACGGCGAAAAAGTAATCCACGAATACAGATACAGATACTTATAGAAATACATTTGTTCCCCAACGGTGCTACGTGGGGAGGGGTAGTTCGTGGCGAATGCGAATAATAATTTGGGATTGTTCTCCTTTTTTGTGTTATTTTACACACTTCCCCATAATTCGAACTCTTTATTTATCATTAATGCCGCTATAAAGACATGTAACCCCGGTGAGCTAGATAGTTACTGAATGGTAAAGACTGCGTGGCAGGCTTTACAAAAGGCGTCTGCACAAAATAAACCGTGTTTTGCCGTGAGGGCGCACCTCAAACTCTCGTCTTATATGCTTCTGAGTCACCCACAGTGTTGGGAGATTGGAGAACAAAGCCCTACCTTTTCCCTACTCAACTCCTTTACAGCATTCGCTCTGCTAAATTGGAAAGCGGGGGGGGCCTTTGTGAGAAGAGCTTATTTTGTTATTCTTTCAAGCAACCTTCTTTGAACCAGAGGTTCCTTTTTATTTTGGTGACTGATGGATTGTGTTATAGGGCTGGTTCATATTATAAATTCTGAAGCCTTTTGCGCCAAACATATATTTTTTTTTTATATTTTAAAGTTATCGTAAAAACGGCAACATATGTAACGAGAAACCTAAGATTGGCAAGATATCGCGATAGAAGCCCGGTACATTGTAAATATAATTCACTACTGAGATACAAATACATTTTTAAAATGTATCTTGACACAGAGATAGATACCCGAAAGTATCACTAAGATACTATCTTGATACATTTGTATCGCTATGCTGCCCAGCCGTAAATCAAGGCAAGTTTTTTTTCATTTATTTTTTTGTAAGGAAAGCCAAGCCTGCCTTCAAGTGGGCGTGTTTAGCCATTGTCTGAAAATGCTTCGTTTTGTGAAGCTTTGCAATTTGTTTAACGTCAATCATGCTACAAAATTTCGACTGAAAAATTGAAAATGCTGACATCCTTCATTCTTGAAGAACGGTGAGTCAAGTTTTATTTGGTTCTTACAGCATCAATATATATGGTTTTTGCGTAACTATTTCGCTCATAAAATTTTATGAACTTTTTTTTTTTGCTAAATACTTTTGTTTTTGTTACGTCATTGCCTTTCCCCCTTTGAAAAATCGAACAAGATTTTTTTCGGCTGAAGAAAGCATTTCGGTGCATGGTGTGAAGTTACGTAATTGCATGCAAGGATGGGCGGAGATACTCTAAAATGTATTTGGAAATACAAATACGGGGATACATTTTACAGGGGCCGTAATACTCACATACATTTCTTTAAGAGCTTTGTGTGATTTGAACTCTTGTGTTACCGGCAAAATTTTCTATTTGTAAAACAAGAATGGAACAACTTTTTGCTACATATATTTTTTGTTTCATATGAGAGCAATAAAAAACGAAAATAAACATGCTACTTTGCTGCTACACTGGAGGATATTTGATGAGCAGTAGCTTTATAAATAGCTCATTCGTCAGCCGCTGACAATTTTGGCAAATAGTCATGTTAGCGAAAGAGAGTAAGTGTTCTGGAAGCGTCAACGAACACGGGTTCATATTAAAACCAACGATGATTGCTTTCACAATAGAAAATTTTTAAGCCATGCAAATATTTTTGTTTAGTGTGTTTGATGTATATAAAAATCTCGTTTCGAGGTGGTAATAGTTAAGCTTATTTCACAGGGTTGTACTTCTAAGGCGAAACAATAGCATTCTAGTGAAAAACAAAAAAACTCATACTAACCCTGAGGTAAAGATTAAAGTTGAACTTGAACGTTTTCGAGCCCAAAATTATTTGCGCGTAGAATCGCCAATTTTATTTTAATTTAAAACTGTGAGAACTAAACGAGTCTTCAGTAGGTTGGTAATTATTTCCACCCAACATGCAGTGCAGTTCTCCTTTAGATATTTGCACGCCCTCGAAGCAATACCGCGAGAACCTCCAATTTGATTTATATCAACCCAAATATACCGGAAAGATCAGCATCCTCTAGTCCCATGTCGGTACCTTTTCTGCAGTCACTTCAAGACGTCGCCTTTGAATGAAATGATGTTTTATCTGATGATTTGAAGGAATAAACCTTGCGCTTGCCCTAGTAACTGGGGCTGGGAGTCCAATGTACAGGTATAAAGCTCGTACCCATAGTGCCTTCAACGTATTGGTTCTATAAAAATAGTTGCCCAGCTGAAGAACTCCGGAAGACAAATGTTATATTTCGAAAATAAGGAAGGGTATCACCAAACCCGGGGCCAGAGTATTCGAAACAAATATTGGTCTGCTTGATACCAAAGTCCCAAGGTCCTGTTTACTGTAGCTCGTACCCCTCTGAAGCACAAAAGAAGGAAGGAAACAGTCTCTTCAGCTTTAAATTGGGGGTCACTGATTTCTCGAACATTGCAATAAGATACATTCACCCGGGAGTGTATCGCGATACAAAGATTATACCAAAAATGTCTTTAGATGCTCGAATACAGATACTCATTAAAAACCTGTATCGCGATATGAAAATATAAATACTACAACTATTTGTAAATAACTACCGTCATATATTTGTATCGCAATACTGCCCAACACTGATTCCATATCACTGGTACGTAACAATTTGCTTTGTTCAAAGGTCTCGTTAGTGCTTATTTTTGTTTTGTTTTTTGCAGACTTTTGTTAACTACTTTTATAAAAGATATCTTTATGATCTAAAAAAGACGCAAAACAAGAGATTAGTAATTTTATTTGGTTGAACACAATAAACTCGCGGGTGTATCTACGTAATATTTTAGACGAGCTTAATGTTGTTCTAAAAGGTACAATAAAACACAGTTGCTTTAAGAAAAGCGAGCTTTAAGGCATTTGCTGTCAAATTTTATCTGGACATATATACAAAATAGGCAGCTAGGTGCGTTGTTCGACAGCCTTTCAACAGGTTAGAATTTCAAAGACCGATTATAAAGATTATTATAGACTTGTGGCGACCACATATAGGCCACCGCAGCGGTGGAAGAGGAAAACGGCAAAAGGGCACGGGCACTTCTTCTCCAGTGGTCAGCAGGGTAGCAATGTCATGCTTCCACAGTCCGCAAATTCAAAGTGTAAATAATGTATATAATTCAGACAAACAGCTAGTATATAACACAACGCAAAATTCGTTACAAGTGGTGACCCGGACGAGGAGCATCGCAACCAGACGCCCCGAGGTGGCAACAAATGTCCCTGCCCCTGTTGATCCACCGCAGGTAGCAGCCCTCGCAATACGACTGTAGCCATTCTGGCCGGCAGATCCACAATCATGGCTTTCTCAGTTGGAATCGCAGTTCGTATTAAGACCAATCACCGAACAGAATACAAAATGTCATCACGTGGTGAGCATACTATTGTCTACAGATGCAGCTATGGTCCGCAATATCACCATCGCGCCTCCTCCAGTGACCCTTTACGATGTCCATAAGGACGAGCTCGTTCGTCGTACAGACCTCTCGGAACAACGAAAACTTCAGCGGCTTCTTACTGCCGAGGAGGTAGGAGTTAAAACACCATCACAGCTTCTCCGCCACATGAAACAGGTGCTAGCTGACGCCACAATCAACGACGCACTATTTCGTCATCTGTTCCCCCAAGGTCTTCCAAATTATGTCCACATGATGTTGGCATCAGCTGACAGCACTACCGTGAGGACTTGGCGAAGTCGGCCGATCGAATTCTCTACGTTTCAAACCCTTCAGGTGTCAACCATGTAACACACCCAGAAAAAATGCCTGCTGACTTTTGAACCAACATTTAACGTCGCGTAGACGAGCTCACGGAGACGGTCTCTGCATTTCGATCTTCGCGCTCACCTCTCCGACGGACAGGTCGCTACCCGACTTGTCGTTTTAGTCAGTCTCATAGCCCTTCCACGCGACAGTGCTGGTATAATCGCGCCTTCGGCGCTGACGCATGGAAATGTACCTGCCAGAAGAAGGGAAACAATCTAGCCGGCTAGTAAGGGAAACAATCTAGCCGGCTAGTTGGAACAAGGAGTGATGCTGGCCAGTTACACAGTCGTCTATGTTTCTTCTTCGTAACGATAAGGACTCAAAAACATGTTTTCTGGTCGACACTGGTGCCGACGTCTCGGTGGCACCACCATCCCCTCAAGACCTCGGTGACCGACAACCTTCGAAGCTAAAGGCCGCAAACGATACCACCATTCCTACTTATGGGCTGAGAACCATAACCATCAACCTCGAGTTGCGTCGCATCTTCGATTGACTATTCATCGTTGCAGATACGCAATACATAATTCTCGGAGCAAACGTTCTGCAGAAATTCTACCTCCTAGTCGATGCGCGCGGCCGCCGTCCTTTTGATGGCACAACGCATCTGGCAGTATCTGGAGTTCGCACAAAACTGCAGTCGATAGGACTTGCTCCTCTCCTCTCCATCTTCGACTCTCCATACGCCAAAGTTTTCCAAAGGTTTCCATCCCTGGTTCGCCCCTGCATCGTTACCACCCACGTGCAGCCTAACATCCAGCATCTTATTGAAACCACCGGCCTTCCAGTTCACGCTCAATCCCGGAGGCTCTTTCCCCACAAATACTGTACTGCCAAACAGGCCTTCGACTACATACTGGAGCTGGGCAGTATACATTCCTCCTTTAGCCCGTGGGTATCACCGATCCACATGGTGCAAAATTTTTACCAGGTGACTGGCGTCCTTGCGGGGATCATAGAGCTCTCAATCAAGCCACCCTACCCGACCGATACCCAGTGCCCCATATACATGATGCAAGAGCGTTTCTCGAGCAAGTGGTAAATATTTCCACCATCGACCTTGTTCGTGCTTACCAATCGATTCCCATGGCTCCCGAGGACATTCTCAAGACAAATATAACAACACCGTTTGACCTCTTCTAATTTCTTTGATTGCCTTTTGGCCTGAGGAATGCTGCGCAGATATTTCAACAATTTCTCGACCAAGTCCTAAAAGAAATGCCTTTCGTGTCTGCCTACATAGAAGACATTCTCGTCGCAAGCTGCACCGAGCAAAAACACCAAGACGACATATGATGTCTTTTAGAAATTGAATGAGCACGGCCTGAAGATCAACCCGGAAAAGTCCCTCTTAGGAGTGTCCAGCGTTTCCTTCCTAGGCCACCAAATCGATCGTCACGGCATCTGTCCACTCTCTTCAAAAGTAAAGTCTATTAAATAGTGCCCCAGCCCCAAAAGGCACATGACCTACGGGGTTTCCGGGGGTTGTGAATTTCAATCACCGCTTTGTTCCTGGATGCTTGAAGCTTCTCCAAGGAATATTACCAATCGAAAAAACAGCTCCATTAAACAGGACAAATGCCCCAGGTGAAGCGTTCGGCAGCATCAAACAACACATTGCACGTGTTACCTTGCTTTATCGTCCAAAAACAGGAGCACCAATATGTCTTTCCACCGACCCGTCGGACATTGGCCTTGGTGCGGTTCTCCAGCAGTTCCACAAAGGTCCATGGCAACCGTTGTCTTCCTTCTCTCGCAAGTTAACAAATACGGAACCACGATACAACTCTTTCGGTCATGAGCTCCTGGCTGTTTACTCTTTTATCTGTCATTTCCGTTATCTTCTGGAAGCTCGGCAATTTAACATCTTTACGGATCACAAGCTCTTGGTAGACGCCATACAATCTCACAAGCCAGACAGTGGAACTCACTCTCCTCGGGAACTTCGACAAATGTCATTCATTTCTGAGTTTGCCACAGACATTCGGCACTCAAAGTGGACTGATAACATTGTTACCAATATCTTGTCTCGAGCCCCTATCACCCAAATATAAGATAATCCAAACCTTAATCCTGCTACACTTTTGGCACACCAACAGAATGACGCAGAACTAACCAGGCTCAGAACTACACCAGGTGCATTAGGTCTTTTAGAAATCACACTACCTGGACTCTCCTACCCCTAGGTGTGTGATATGTGAGCTAATGCCCCTCCCTCCTTCGTTCCATTCGCCTTACGATGACAAGTCTTTGGCTCCTTCCATGCGCTGTCACATCCCGGTATCAGTGTATCCCAAAAGTTAATAACCGCGCGTTACGTTCGGCCCAGCATAAACGTTGACGTTTGAAACTGGTGTTCGAGGCGGGGTTTAAGCCGCACGTCCGGAGGCTTCCTGGCTCGTGACGACGACCATTCCCCGACGTGAAGAACCCAGGGGTCCAGTGGAGGTGGGAGAATTGGTAACGTAACGAACGGTTTAATTACATGGTAGCGATACAGTCGTCAAATCCGAGAGAACAACGAAGCAGCCTCACGCTCCGCCTTATATAGGGTCCGGTTTCTCCCTCACTCTCCGCCAGGGCAGCAGGTGCGACTGCCAAGTGCGTTGCAGCAAAGTCCGCCGCGTCGTAGTCAGAAGTGCGTCGTAGCCATGGTTCTCCGCAGTTAGGCCATGCCTCTCTCCCCTTCCGGAGCGCACGAACCCACACGCACGCACACACACGTCCCATTGACGTCACGGACGCGTTGAGACTCGTTTTGGACAGGCTTCGACAGGTGGGCGACAGTCCTGAACAGATCGTGACTCGTTTCCGGACTCGTTTCCGCAGCGTTGAAACTCGGAAGAAGGTCGCCGAAGGTTCCATTCTTAACAGCACCTCCGGGGCCAGGGAAACCTCGAAAGGCCGGTGGTACAATCGCTGGCCTGAAGAGGTGGGCTTGGAGTAGGCCTTGAGAAGACGCTGCAGCAGTAAACAAACTACCAAACCTCTCACAACGAAGGCATCAGCGGAAACGTCCCCCACAACACCCCGCCACACCGCAGCCAAACGCTCGGAATTCGCCAAAGACCCGCCAGACTGGATTACGGATTACCAACATTTGGTACAATTCCGGGTATCGAGACCCCCTGTCGCCAACAAAACTCATTTTTCCGACGAGGTCACTAAGAACAAAATACAAAAGACAAAAACTCTTCGCAATTTGTGAGGTCCTTTTTGGGTTTTAACGATGTCGTGTACCGTGAGCGGACCTTAGACAACCTATGAGACGAGCCTGGAGACAAACGTGCGTTCTTTTTAATCTATGGCGTCTCTCAACTGCTCGTGTCCCGTGACTGTCCTCGTTCTCTTCTTTCATAGTCACTGGACACGACACCTTCCCTTCTGTGCTCTATTGTCCATAACGTTCCGGTGGTTTAGAAACCCTTCCGCTTCTGGTAACCAACGCGTTGTTGCTTGCAAATGAAGCTGGTGGTCCCTTGTCAGTGACCACGCTCGGTGTCATGTCTTGTGGTGCAGGTTGTAGATGTCTGGTTGTACGGCGTCGCGCCCCGTCATCAGTCTGTATTATGTACGACCGTGGTTCGCTAGCTTGTTGTAACACAACGCCTTGGTGAGCAGCGCCCGCATGCATCCAGACTGCTGATCTAGGTGTCAGTTCGGCTCTGGGTCTCGCCCTATGGCGCTTGTTGTAGTGTCTCGCTTCTTTGGCCTTCACAACCTTGTGACGCTGCCTGTAGCGAGCAGTGTATTTCCAGTTGGGCGTCAGAAGTCGCGGTGATGAAGGAACCGTAGACCTCAGTCTTCTCCCCATCAAAAGTTCCGCTGGCGAATAGCCCTCCTTCCCCGGGGTAGTCCTGTGAGCCAGAAGAGCTTGTGCAGGGTCTTTTGACTTCCTCAGCAAGTTCTTTGCGGTTTGCACTGCTCTCTCCGCCTCGCCATTGCTTTGAGGGTAGTAGGGACTGGACGTCACGTGTCGCACTACCCACTCGTGAGTGAACCTCTTGAATTCGCTCGATGTGAACTGGGGTCCACCGTCAGAGCGAATCACCTCCGGGATTCCGAATCGCGCGAATATTTCGCTAAGTGCTCTGATGACGTCTTTTGATGTCGTCTTGTGAATCTGCTTAAGCTCAAAGAACTTGGAAAAATAATCAATAACTACCAAGTAGTTTTTTCCGTCCAACAGGAAGAGATCCATGCCGATTTCTTGCCAGGGACGTTCAGGCAGAGGTGTCTGAAGTATGGGCTCTGTACCTGGTCGGCGGAACTTCTGGCAGGTGGGGCACAGGTTGACGTAGTCGTGCATCTGCTGACTGATGCCTGGCCACCAAACGGAGTCCCTTGCCCTGGCTCGACATCTTACGATGCCCTGGTGTCCGCTGTGCAGGCGTTCGAGAATGTCTTGTCGTAGTACCGGTGGAATGACGAGTCGGTTGTTCCTCATTAGCAGCCCTTGAACAGTGGTGAGTTCCGATGCTACGCTCCCGTACTTCCTGGCTTCTGGTGGTAACATTGTGAGCGCAGGCCATTGGCTTTGACAGTAAAGCATGATACGTGCCGTGGTCGCATCCTTACTCAATTCGGACCTGAGTTTGTCGATTAATTCAGATGACGCGGGCAGGAGCTCGAGTGCTAAAAGTTCGTACTCTTTTACGTATGTCTCCTCCTTGTCTGCCTGACTTGCTTGAGATGCTTGGAGTTTCCGCGATAGTACATCGGCGGTGTGCATCTCCTTTCCTGGTGTGTGCGATATCGTGAAGTCGTACTCCAGGATCCTCATCCGCAAGCGCTGCAGACGTGGCGTCATTTCGTCTAGTCGTTTTGTTGAAAATAGTGGCACCAGCGGCTTGTGGTCCGTTTCAACATGGAACCTCAGTCCTATTAAATACATTCGGAAGTGTTCGCACGCCCATGTGACAGCGAGCGCTTCCTTTTCCACTTGAGCGTACTTTTGCTCTGCTTCCGTCATGGATCGAGAAGCGTAAGCCACTGGAAGTCTGTTGCCATCTTGGCCTTCTTGTAGCAGTACGGATCCAAGTCCGTATGATGATGCATCTGATGAAAGAGTGAGGTGCGCTTGAGGGTTGTAGTAAGCGAGGACTGGAGTCGAACAGAGTTCTGTTTTGATTTGCTGAAAGGCAGTCTCTTGTGGTTCGCCCCAGTACCAACTTGCATCGCTGTGTAGCAAGTCCCTCAGCGGCCTTGTCTTTTGTGCCATCATAGGAAGGAATTTCGCCAAGTGGTTGACCATTCCTAGAAATGATCGCAGCTCCTTCAGGTTCTCGGGTGCTGGCATTTTGATGACAGCTGATGTCTTATCTGGGTCAGCAGCAATGCCTGTGCTGTCCAGGATGTGCCCCAAGAACTTTACTTTGTTCTTTGTGAACTCGCATTTGTTCTTGTTCAGGGTGACTCCTGCATTCTGTAGACGTCGAAGCACCTCCTTGAGGTTCGTGTCATGTTCTTGCCTGCTATGCCCGAACACCAGTATGTCGTCCATGTGACACACCTGACCTGGTATGCCTTCGAGAATTCGGAGCATCTCTTTTTGAAAAAATTCAGGTGCCGTGGAAATACCAAACGGCAGACGTTGGAACTGGAAGCGTCCTACGGGCGTGATGAAAGTTGTCAGTTCCCTGGATTCTGGTGCCAAGGGAACCTGCCAGTATCCCGCGTTTGCATCCAGTTTGCTGAATACACGTGCTCCAGCTAACTTCGCCAAGTTCTCTTCAACTGTGGGCATGATGACGCGTTCCCGGACAATCTGGTTGTTGAGTTCTGCGTAGTCAACACAGATCCTCAGGCTGTCGTCTTTTTTCTTTGCGACTACCATTGGCGCGCACCATTCCGTTGCGTGCTCTACTTTCTGGATCACTCCCATGTCCAGCATTCGCTCTATTTCCTTGCGAACTTTTGGCAGGATCGGGATGGGCACGCGTCGAGGATATGTTATCGCAAAGGGCTTGGCATCTGGATGAAGTGCGATTTTGTATTCCGTCTTCATTGTTCCCAGGCGACCCTCGAGAAGCGACTCGTATTCCTCCGGACAGTGGCTGCCGGTGCTGACCTCGTGCAGTGTAGGAAGCACGTTGAGGGCTTGAATCGCTGGGCGCCCCAATAACGCGCATTGGAGACCTTCAGCAACGAATATTTTCTGCTGGGTCATCTTGTTGTTCCACTGGATGGTCGAGATGAACTGCCCAAGGGTAGAGAGGTGCGATCTTCCGGCTGTGAGGAGTCTCTCGTTGGCGACCGTAAGGGTACCCATGGCGCGCTCATCGTATTCCGTGGCCGGAATCACCGTTACGTCCGCACCGGTGTCGACCTTGAAAGTCAGTGTATTTTGTCCCACTCTGGCTCTTATTGTCCATGGTTGGCCGTTCGTTGAGTGGAGCACCTGTCCCACGAAGAGCTCGTCCACGACGGACTTCTTTTGCCTCCCATGATTGCTTGAGCGTACGTGTGTTGGACGGTCTCTGGTCATGCAAACCGCTTGGAAATGGCCGGTTTTCTTACAACCGTTGCATTTCTTCCCATTTGCGGGACATTGCGCCTTGTTGTGCCTCGATGCGCCGCCGCACCATCTGCAGGACCACGATGTTTCATACGCAGTCTGTTGCTTTGAATGCTCGCGGTGTGCTGGGCTATCACGGGCACTTCGATTGCGAACTTCGTCCACGTCGGTACGCGCTGCCTCGTGACCACGGAGCTCGTGTTGTTGGCGTTTGACTGTTTCGGAGTTGCGAGCTGCTGCAATCGCTCCTTGTAGCGTGAGTTTTGCGTCGAGCTGGAGCTTTTCACTTAATTTCTTGTCTAAGAGACCTACGACTAGCCGGTCCCTGATCAGGTCTTCCCTGAGGCTTCCGTAGTCGCAGGTGTCTGCCATCTTGTGCAAGTCGGTAATAAAAGTCTCCGCTGTCTCGTGAGCCTCTTGTTTCCTCATGTTGAACCTTGCTCTCTCAAAGATGACGTTCGTATGAGGAATAAAATGTGCTTCGAACTTGTCTTTCACTGTTGCGTAGACGTTTAGTTCGTCTGTAGACAACTTCAGTGAGAACAGCACGTCTTCGGCCTCTCGTCCCATTGCGTAGAGAAATGTGTTTACCTGGGTTATT
>JABSTQ010001508.1:0-24462 GCA_013358835.2 Ixodes persulcatus | reverse complement strand
ATCGAGTTCCTTTTCTACGAGACGAGTAACAAACCTGAAAATGCAAATGTGCCGTGAGGAAGAAATAGCGTGTTTTTCGCTCAACAAAAAGCAAACTGCGCGCTAGGCCAGTTCACAGGCTTGCGTTTGACTATACCGACTGAGACGAGACCGGCCTTTAAAGGGGCTGTGCAACAATTTTCAGACTTTGGCCAATCAACCGCGGAAATTAATCTGCTTCACCTATGGAACGAAACGCAGAACACCGCATTTTTTTTGCGAGCGCTAGTTCTTATTTAAAAAAAAAAAAAAAAATTGAAACAAATCGAAGGTCAAAGTGCCTCTCCACTCTCCACGTCAACTTTCGAGTGACGTACTCTGGGGGTTCACGTAGTTTCCCCTTGGGTCCTCTCTTCAGAGACCAGCCGCTTCCTCCGCGATTGTCGACTTTTAGAAGATTAGACACGTCGAAGGTCGCGGCGAGCGATGGACACGAAGGACGGTTCGCCACGGGGCTGACGGCGAGTCTAGCAGCGGAGGGGGACAGGTTTTGTTGACTTCCGCGTACCCCCAGAGACGGTGTCATTTTAGTTCCCGTAACCCAGACAGGCGGCTGCAGATCGGCAAATAATTGTTTTTTTTTGTTTTGCGATTACGCAGCAGAATATCAGTTTTTTGGGGAAAGGTGACGCGTTTCGGTCACTTGGGCTTGCATGAACAATATAAAAAATGCAAACTGCCAGTTATTTCAACATTAAAATGATTGCACTGCCCCTTTAAGCGCGTCGGCTTGCGACAGGCTGCATTTCTGCGCAGCCGGTTCTAAGCCGTCATAAGAGGCTTGAAAAGCCTCTTATGTCACATCCGGAAACCTTCTCCTCCGACCCTCCGCGCACATTTTCGGCTTCGGTTTCGAGCAGTTGCATTTGTTCTACTTTATTAAAATATACGTGACTCTGTAGAAAAATATGGATTGGGTAGTTTCCTGACACCAAACTAAATCGCCTGGCAAAAAAAAAAAAAAAAAAGTACGGGGTAATTTTTGGTACTGGTAAAAGCGAGCGAGTTCAACATGAAACTTAAAATCGAAAGAATAAAACACGGAGGACAAGCACAGGACAACCACGTTCTTTCATTTAGCAACGACATTATTTTCGGGTGAGAAAAATTGCACCTGAACCTCATCCCCCAGTATTTCCCTCCCCCCTATCACCCTATCTTATTGGACTCTCGTTCAGGGTGCAATTTTTCCTGCCCAAAATGAACGTCGTTGCTAAATGAAAGAACGGGGTAGTCCTGTACTTGACCTCCGTGTTTTATTCTTTCGATTTTAAGTAAGGGTATTTTTTTAATAAAACATCAAAAATAATTGCGTTCGTGTTTCCGGACTTTACCGCCAGGGAAATTTGGCGCTACCTGACGGTCCCCTTAAACGCGCCCTCTTCCCTGATCTTCTTTCCCCTTTGCAGCGGCAACGTTCTTTCGCGATTCGGCAGACTTTCTAGAATAGAGGAGGCTGTACGTAGAGGAGGCTAGAATAGAGGAGGCTGTACGTACTTTTGACCGATTCCGACGCAACCTATTTTTAAGCCTCTTGCGACTGCTTACGACAGGCAGTGCAGTGGCAGCAATGGCGGTCGTAAGCGTCTTAAAAAGGCACTGACAGGTCAAAATAATTTTTTATTATTATCCGAAATTATTGAAAACGATTCCTGGACATTATCTTCAAAAATTTGAAGCTTGGGAATAGAGTATATTTGTGAAGTAAAAGAAAAACAATTTCCAAAAGCCGATTTGAAGTTCCCGCGTGATCGGTGCCAGTGTAGTGACGTCAAAAATTGAGTCGTCCTGCAACTCGAGTTTTTCTTCCGCCTCCGGACCGTCCCAACCGGAAGTGCTTGTATGCCTGCCGGCCTGCCGTGCTTGCCGCCTATCGCTGTGAGCAGACTACGCTTCACTTTGGGGCCCTTTCAGGGATCTCAAATCCTTTGAAACGGTGTGAGGTTGAAGAAGACGCGGAGTGGACATTTGTGAGCGACGTGAAGATCCATGTCGCGCTGGTGGTGTGTGAAAGGCTGCCTAGCGGCGGAGTCACAACCGTAAGTACGCTGCACAGCTTCCTGAAGAATGAGTCAGAGATGGCAGCAATAGACCCTTTCCGGTATTCAGTGCCATCTGGTGACTCAAATGGCAGTTTATCTTTTACTATACTAATGGCGGCAACGAACCTGTGGTCTGCAGTATTTTATGGGGCACCGTCACTTTCAAAGGTCAACGGTAAACGAGAATGTGCACTACACTACAATTATTTTTCAATCTCTTTTAGTGCCGATGGCAAAACAAATGCAGCCAGTCGGAACGAAGCGCCAACCCACGTAGACGCCTTGATAGAGTTCTATACATCAAGGGGCTTTGAAGCCGAGTGGGTGCTACTAACAGATTGACTGGGACCGAGCTAGAAATGAACTCTTACGCAGCTGTTGCGTACAATTCCTGCTTCCTGTCGCGCTAACATCTAGAATGTTTAGGCCTCGAATCATCTGCTTAGGAACATCTTCAACTTCTTCCTTCATCAGTAAACAGAAGGCCGCCATTAGTATAGCACATATGCCGTTTTCAGATGATGATGATAGTGATCAAAGTGGCCAGAATGAATTCCGGAAAGGGTCTATTCCTGAAGGACAACTGGAGGGTTTCGGATCGAAGTCCTTTATTTGTTCTTTACAGTTTGTCGAAGAGGGTTATGAGGTCAGCCAAAGCGTCTCTAGTGCGTTGGGGGTTGATGTTGAGGCGTGCTGTCGTGCCAACGAACTTCCCGCAGCAGGTTACATCACACAAAGCGAAACGTTCAAGGCTAGAGGGCTAGAGGTAAGTCTACCAAACATAGAGAACTTCGTCCGATTCTCCCACTTCCCGATCACCGTCACCGTTACAGGTGCCGAGCGCCGCCATGTTTTCCGAGGAAGGACGAAAAGCCACGAGGTGACATCACTTCCGGACTTCGATTTTGGATATTTCAAAAGAAGGGGCGTAGTGCGTTCGCAATTGCGTTAAAAAACGTGTTTTACGAATGTCGTTATTGAATAATATTGAAATGTCGCTTACCAAGCTTTTAAATTTCATAATCAATTACGTTACAAATAAAAAGGGAAGCGAGGAGGTGAGAAGAAAAAGAGAAAGGCGCCTAACTTAAAAAACAAAATGCGTGGATTTTTTTTGTGCTATTTTTTGTTTTGTTTATGAGTGTTGTACTCATAAACAAAACAAAATACCACAACGCGTTGGGTTGCTAGTGTGTCTAGCAAGTGTGAGCACCAGGCTTTAAAAACTCATAGAACCTCGTACAGCGAGAGAACACACTGGCGCCATCTACCCTGTGGCTACTTGACATTTCCGTAGATTTCCTTTTTTTTCGGGCATCATTCTTTCTTGAATTAATAAAAAGCTTTTGACAATGCGATTCTTTTTTTTTTTTTTTTGTAGATAGTACGTACTACGTACATTTGATCTTGCAAATACAGCAAAACCTTCGCTCGAATACAAAGCAGTTCCATGATCACCCCATAGATGGCATCAGCTTGCCAGTACGTCCTCTTGTCGTAGGAGAACGCAAGAACTCGGTCGCAAGCAAACGCAAGTGTGTGAACTGAAGCCTCAAACCCACCTATACTGCCGATACCACTGACACTGCGATCAGTTGAGAACGGCGGTATATTGCTCAAATAAATAAATAATAATAATAAATGTTTTGTATACATTACCCCGATGGAGACGATTGTGTCCGCAAAGATTCGAGAAACACTTGTTCCAAATATTGCATCTTTGGCACCGCATCGTAGTTGATGGCGTCCTGACCGATAGGAAGAGTTTCAGGGTAAAGCAGAAAATGCACGAGGGACGAAAATGGGTGCCGGACGGCAGCATCCATAGCAACCGGAGCTAGCGTCCCTAAGTCACTTCCTCGAGGCGCCGCGTCGCTCGGATCATGGTCGGTTCAGAGCATAGAGTTATTATAATGAACGCTAGAGGTTCAACTATTACATATCCTTCAATTTAGTTTGATCATACACAGCGCCGGCGTCATGTTCGCGCTAACAGTGTCCGACAGTGCACATAAATACAAGTACGAAGCCATTTTAGCTCCGTTTTAATACAATGAAAAAGAAAAAAAGAAGAAAAACACCCCGCCGTAGCTGACCAACATTTTTTTACTGCCTGACTAAGAAATGTTCGAAGCTGTCTAGTACGTATGAATTATTTATTTATTATTTACAGAAACAACCTGCAGCGCCGAAGCATTATAGCAGAGAAGCACAAAATAAACACATAATCACGAACATAAATAAAATGCCAAAAGTGCAATAACTACTGTTGAATAAAAAAACAGTCACAAACACTTGAATTTTATTAGGACACTGAAAAATTCAGGATATTTTCTCTTGTAATCGAGCGCAGGGAGAAAATGCTAAAATGCACTCACTTTTTCCCGTAAAAATTCATTACCAGAAGTCAATTGTCCACTGGTTACTGCCTACCTTAATTTGTGACAGCACACTAGTGCCAGTTTTACCTCTAGCGTACATTGTAATACCTCTATGGTTCCGACAAGGGCGCACGGAGCGACTCCGGAGCACCTAGCGGCGAGCGACGACCACTGCGCGGCACACAGTTTCACCGCTAATGTGTTCCATGCTTAAGAAGGGAAAGATTTAATTGAAAAAGATATTAGTAAATGATATTATAACAACAATATTAATACTACAGGCCTATCTTGCGATAGAAAGGAACCATGTTTTTTCTCATCCCCAAAATACATCAATCGAATGCTCAGTCTCCGTCCGAATGTAGCAGTAGCGTTTGGGATAAAGTTTCAGAACTTACCAGCATCTAATACAAAAGTTAAAAGCGATTTTTGAAGATTTGCACGAAAAAAACGGCGGTCAACAAAGCCCTCGAATCATGAAGGTAAATGGCGTCTTCTATTGTGAACGAGCCCTGTTGTATCAGTGAAGATTTTCAGAAATCGCTCGTAACTTTTGAACAAGGTAACGGCACACTCTAAAAATGACATCTGATTTTAATCGGTAGCAATGCATGTGGGCGAAGACCGAGCGTTTGTAGATGCGCAGTTTAATATTGCGATGAGGATAACACGGTTATTTTTTCTCCTAAACACCTGGTACTTCAATCAAGAAATATAGGAATCAAAGTAGGATTAATCGCGAACATAATTACAGCACCATTTTTACGTAGTACGGCAGAAGCATTGCATCCTCTTCGCGCGCTATTTCGAGAAATCTCTACCATCGTACGCTTGCTTTATTTCCAGGAAGATTATGGTATCGGTCCCATAAAAGCGCATGTGTCGAATATACAAGGTGTTTAAAAAAAAAAAAAGTTATGAAAGCTACATTAATGCGATTTTGTGCAGGTGAGTTATACAATCAGGGGGCATAATACTGAAGAATAATCAATCAATCAATCAATCAATCAATCAATCAGTCTTATTTTTTGGCCTTATAGCCAACGGTGCCCCATACAAAAAGCTGCCAAGGGCAGCTTGACTGGCTCTGCCCCAAACCTCGAGCCAGCGTCAAAATAAGTCGATTATATAACTAAATTTTGTTAAGTACTCGTTAATTAATGAAGATAGATATATGGTCCCAATCAAAAATTTGCTGAGCGTCATCGAAAACCACAAAATGAAGAAACTTTAGAAATATTTGCGGTGGAGTTCCTCCCGCTGAAGCAGATTCGACCGGGTATACAAGTCTGAGCGCCATAGGTCCGAGTCTCAAAGGCGCCGACTCACCCCATTTTGAAGTATGGTTTTCATCTCGTCCCGTACTTTTTCTTGAACGTCTTGGTGTCTTGCCAGAAGGTACAGTAGCCAGGACGAGTACTTGCTCAGGTTCACGGTTCTGAAGTAACACGTACGCTGGAGGGTGAATAGCCACACGGTGCCGTGAACGCGTCCCCGACGGACGGACGGACGGACGGACGCCCGCCCGTCCGTCCGTCCGTCCACCCATTCACCCATCCATCCATCCACCCATCCATCCCCCCATCCACCCACCCACCCACCCACCCATCCATCCGTTCATCCACCCATCCCCCCATCCCCCCATTCACCCACCCATCCACCCACTCATCTATCCATCCATCCACCCACCCATCCAACCATCCATCCGTCCATCCATCCATTCATTCCTTATTAAGATTAGTTCTGCTACTTGCCCTGCTGTCAGAACGAGGGAAACGTTGCTCTCTACCTCCACAGGACTCAGGAAGGATTGTTTTGGCGGCGTTGTTTTCCCTTCGGGAGAAACAGAAAGCAACATGTTTGTGTAGACATTACGGCAACGTGGAACTCTGTGTGCACATTATAAAGCCGCCGTCTCACTGCTCATACATCAAACAAAAAACACCGTATTCTTTGCAGACACGATAACAGAATCATCTGCGGGTACGCCTCGAGAATGCTCCGAGCGTGTTTGGTTCAAACATACGAACACTTGGAACATGTCTGTAAACCGTCTTGGTATGACCAATGCGACAAAGCCCACACATAGCAAAGAAACATGCCTCAGAGAGTGTTTGCAGACGGTCTTCTGACTGATAGGTTTGCAGTGTGACCGTGCCCCAATTAAAGGCTACTCTAAAATCACTAACAGCTAAGAAACGCAACGCGCGGCTGACCCCGAACACCTTATTCTCGCTCCGGTGAACGAAATTAACCTTCTTTCTCTGCCTTCTTCCAGAGACTTCTTCCAGAGCCGTATATTGGGAGAGTTTGGCCAATGGGCGGAGCAAAGACCGCCGCCAGCGCCGAATATTCCCCCCATGGTTAGAGCGTAAACTAAATGTGCGACACAGCGTCGACCAATCAGCAGACCGCGACGTCACAATATTGGAAACGACATTTAAAGCATGAAATAGAAGCGCTCAATTTCGGCGTCTCGGTGACAATGGCGTCAATAGCTAAGCAAATCTGCAGCTATGATCGCAACTACGCAGTTTGCTCTGGTTTGGAGGGCGCGTTTGTTTACTCTACCGTTGAATAAGGACGGGACAACAACCTCACATGCGCCAAGTTTTCAGTCACCAAGAGTTATACCTTTTAGGGGCGAAGCTCCTTAGGGGCTAGCCATGTCCGTATGTCCGTCCGCCGTCCGCCGTAGGCCGGCGTCGGGTGCTCGTGCTTCTGCTCGTGAGATCACGTGCTCACGAGCACGTGAGCACATGCTCACGTGCTCGTGTAGGGCAAAAAAAAATGTAAAAAAAAGATGAAAAAAATTATGAAAAAAGAAAAAGAAGAAAAAAAAGAGTAGGGGGTTCTGAGATGCCATCCCATCTGTCTGCTTAAAAAAAGAAAAAGAAGAAAACCACACATTCTCCTACTGACATGAATGAAAAGGCTCAAAAACAAGAAGAAAAAAAAGAGTAGGGGGTTCTGAGATGCCATCCCATCTGTCTGCTTAAAAAAAGAAAAAGAAGAAAACCACACGTTCTCCTACTGACATGAATGAAAAGGCTCGGCATGCTGCGGCTCCGCGTCTACGCAGACAAGCACCACCAGAGCTTCGCCCCAAGCAACATCATTCACCACGTGGAGATGCGGTCAATTTTTACTCTGGCGACGCTAATACGGCCTAAATTAGTCGCGTCGCATTTTTAGAGCTCACGACCACCGCTGGGCGCTGTTTCGCGGAATGTGGTTGCCCACGAGATGCTGGCCTATTTAAACCAACGTATGGCCAAACTCTCCCAATGCACGGCTCTGACGTCTTCGCTTCACGAGCGCCTTTGAGGAGTTGTTTGGGAGCTACAAATGAAAGACAGCCCGACACGCCCTTCCCTCCTTCCCTCGCCCGTCAAAATACGAGAGCATCGTGCCGTTGTATTCGCTTTCATTGCTTTTTATGCCCCATACTACCGATGCTCGGAATCAAAACTGCAAGAAAAGAGGAAATCCGAGCGAAAATACATGCTGCATATAGTGGAAAAAAGCTCTTAAAAGTCTCCTGAAAAGAATTTTTTTTTTACAGTTTTGGTTGCGACACACGTGTCAAAAAATTAATTTTACGCGAAAAACATTTTTTTTTTTTTTAGAGCACTATTGACGGCACGAGACGCGACTAAGTCGGTATTCACCTCCTTTCCACTTGCTCTCTCTCTCTCGGCATTTCGGGCGCGTGGAGGAGAGGTGGATTGGCTTCGCCTTCACCTTGAGGTGGAAGGAGCGAATGACCATCTCGTTGAGGTCAAGAGAGCGAATGGCCATTCCGTGACGTCATGAACTTTGTGGGCAGAATTCCAAATAAATTTATCGCCGTCAATATTGCTGTAAATTGTTTTTCGCGTAAAACTTATTTTTTGACACGCGTGTCCCAACCAGACTGTTAAAAACAACAACCTTTTTTAGGGGCTTTTTAAGATTAGGGGCAACAACTGGGACAACACAACAATGTCTCAAAGTCTCGAGGTTACTTTTTTTTTCCCACTATAATTGTTTATTAGCTGGACTACGCAATAACCCTTATTTCAGTGCTGACTATCTTGGTCGGACGGGGCGCTGCCCTCCGGAAATAGCGACATCAGGAAGCAAGGCCAGGGGCGAGGGTGTACGCATGCGCAGACGCTTACTGTGCGCCAGCATTAGCCAATCAGAAGGCCGAAGAACGAATGACGAAGCCAAAAGCTTGAAGGTAGTTTAAGTTCAGACGCAGCCGACGCAACGGACGGATGGAGTCAATCAAGGAGCGAAAAAAGTTCGTCGTCCTGGCGATTGAATTGTCTTTGTGAGTTTCTTATCGCCGGCTAAACCAATGACGCACTCGGAAATCCTAGGATCGCGTCCCATTCAGTGGGCGTGGTCGATTTAGTCGCTGATAAGAAATGCACAAAGGCGACGAGTGCCGCGCCATTACGCTCTTGGCTCGGCTTCGTTGGTTTCAGCGAATTGTAGTGTTTGTCGAACCTGACGTTTGCTATCGAACCTCGAATTTCGACTGGTCCGGCGCATCTCTCGAATTTTGAAAAAGTTTGACGAAGTTCGACTTTCGTAGACCGTTATCGACGAAGGTCGAATTTCTACGACCCATCCCACAAAAATTTCAGGTACTTGAGAAAAATTAGTTTTACATGACTTTTGTTATTTATTTTACACATGAATAAAAAACAACATGCACACACACAGACAAAAACACATACGGATACACACACATGTACACACGCAGAGAAACTTATTGAGTTCGGCAATGTGAAGCGATGCACCCAGTAAAAATGGAACCCCTTCTTCGGTAGGTGGTGGGCCAGCTCGTTTTTGAAGGTTGTGAAAAATGGTAGATGAATGCTTGTGCTTAGCGGCGATATGAGATTCTTTACCTTTCTCCATTAAAAATAATTTTCATGGGATATTAGTTAGTTGGATTTAGAAGCTTTGACTAGGTGGCGCAAGCCGCCACCCGATTAGAAAGGTTCAGCCGTATCCATCCATCCATCCATTCATCTATCCGATTTTCACGCATGAGGAGAATAGTCGACCTTCAATAGAACTTTTTGTCGAATCTCTGCGTGTCACTTTTTAGAGCGCAGCTCTTAGGCGCCCGTTTCCGGCTTGAGCGGCGTCGGCGTCGGCGTAACCAAGGTCATCCCAAGGTCACCCCAAGGTCACGTGACCCCCAAGGTCACCCCAAGGTCACGTGACCCCCAAGGTCACGTGACACCCCGAGGTCACGTGACCCCTCCCAAGGTCACCTCAAGGTCGCGTGACCCCCAAGGTGACCCCCACGTGACTGGGGGGTCACGTGACCACTCAGGTCACGTGACCTCGGGGGAGGAGGGGGAGGGGGGTCACGTGACCTGTGGGGAGAGGGGGGGTCACGTGACCTCGGGGAGGAGGGGGAGGGGGGGTCACGTGGCCCCCCCAGATAAGGTCACCCCCCTCCCCCTTCTTCCCCCAAGTCATGTGACCTCGGGGGAGGAGGGTCACGTGACCTGGGGGGAGGAGGGGGCCCCCCTCCCCCCGAGGTCACGTGACCCCCCCCCCGGAGGTGATTGAAGAATGAGGGGAGGAGGAGGAGGAGGGGTATACGCTCCCCTGATTACCCTTCCTTCCTCCTCCTCAAGAGCTGCGCTCCAATTCGGCGTTACAGGGAGTTGTAAACGGCTTTCACTTTTTTGTGTCACTTTTTTCTGATAGCCTTTCCTATTATTGCATTCCGTGTTAAAAGGCGGTCGGAATGGTGACACTTGTAATAAGAGCCGATGCTTGAATGATCATTCATACCCTCATCGGTTCCAATGGGGAAACCAGCTGCATTGGAACCTCCGCAGCTACTGTCCATTGCGTCGATCAGAGACTGCAACATGTCCCTTTTCTTGTGTTCCTTCACCATTTAAAAAAAAAAGAAAATAAAAGAAGATAGCTAAGTCGTAGCAATTTCTATCTGTGTTTATAAACGACAATTCTTACCGCTTGGCAGTTACCTTTTTTCCTTACTCTATCTGTTTCTATCCTCCTCTCTATTTGCATTATTATTTGAGTTCTGTGTATGTTTAGACAGCAGGATATTAGTCAACCCCCAATGGGCGCCTGGTGTCTTATTGTGGATGAGAACTTTAGCCAGTGCAGCACCAGCGCTAGCCTGGGGTCTTTAAAGGGACCATGAAATTATTTTTTAGCTTCTTCTTCCTTACCTTTCCTCCTCAACTCAAAAGCGAAAGAAAAAATCACGCGGTCGCGACGTAGCATTTCACCGGAACCGTAATTTCTCACAGCCGTTCGAGGGTCGGCGGGGTTAGCCGCGTTTCTTTCATCGACGTAGATAAGAACGATCTGAGATTGTCAGCTCTGACGGTGTTGGTTTCGGAAGGTGATGACTCCGAGCTTCCACCGTGCTTCTTAAGCCTACCGCGGAACTTGTCATTCGTAAGTGATGATACGTGCCGTCACGGCACTCATTGGCCACGAACGCGAATTTAAATATTCGTCGACGCATTGATTGTTGACAAGCGCATACGTCCGAGTGACGCAGTTCTCGTGTCCAATGCGTGAGCTGGGTTCGGCCGACGTGCTTTTGGGTACAGCGGATGTATAACAGTAAAAAGGCGGGGAGCGTTCGAAGGAAAGGATCATAAGAAATAGTCCGCTATACTTTGATTATTTCGTACCGAAAAGCAGGCTTTTTGGCTCTCTACCTGCGTGTAGTTGTCTTCTTTTACTCCAGTAAACGATATGCGGTAAGTAAAACCTCAACGTAAAGCCACTTATTCCAGCCCAGAATTTATTCCATAGTCCCTTTAACGTGCATCGTGCATCAGGCAGTAGTGATACAAGACCGAACGCCGGCACGATGCTCATCCAGATCTAAGCGGGCAGGGATGGGCATTTAACTCAGGATACCAGAGTTCAGCAGAGCCCATTTCTTGCATTTTTAAAACCCCTATATGGGAAGCTGAGGAAATCTATATCGATATGAAAACAGTGCTCTGACCTTGAGGATGGCAAAAAAAATATTAAAAGAAAGCTTCACAAGTTAGGCTGAATTACAAAGGATGTAACAGCCATTGGTACTATTTACATATATTAGAATTACTCGCGTTAGTATCGCCGCATAAAGATAATCGAATAAATATAAGCTTACTATAATTGGGGTTGTTTACAACGGACTCATCGACTTATAATTAGCATATGGCATGAATATTAAGATGGTTTTCAGTGTGGTTTTTAGAACGATTTATATCTGCTTAATTATTGCGAGTGTTCGCTTGCTTTGATCTAGAAAATTTACATTTTGAAAGTCTTGTTTTTTTTAACCTTCGTACTGATTTTTCAGTTGTTTTAAAATAAAGTCAAGGACAAAAAAAAAACAAAAAAAACTGTCTATTTTGTTTATGTGAGTAAAATAAAAGATTTAATTAAGTGAATGTAAGGGCGCAAACGAGCTGGTGAATATTAAGCACGACAGAACTTCCGAGACTGTGGGTAAAAATGACTCATCCCAAAAAGGTTTCAAAAACAGGTTTCAGTGTATGCGTCGTTTTTACCCGCAGTCTCGGGTTTTTTTTTTTTTTTTTTTTTTTTTGTCATGCCAGGTTTATTTTGTTGAGCAGAGGCTCAATATGCATAATTGCTTCTAGATTTATAAAAAAATTGCGGTGGCTTAGCTCGGCTATGCCAGGATATACATAGCGTGAGCTTATGCGCACAAAATGAGAGGCGCTATCAAGCGGCTCCGGTGCAGCGTCAGACTTGGCTACTGCGCAACGGAGGCGCATAGCTGGGCACGCGGCGGCGCCAGTGCGTCTGCCGCGGCTATGACGTCACTCCTATGGAATGCGCAGACCGGCGAGGTGGGCGCGGCGGCGGCGGCTCCGGCGCACCAGCTGTGCGCCGTGTGACGTCACTGCTCCTCGCATATGCGCAGCACGGAGCACGACTCATTATGCGAGCCACACGAAACTGCTCAACCTCGGCCAGTGTAGCTCACGCTACAAAACAAATATATACCAGCGAAGTTTCTTCTTCCGGATTTTTCAGAACACTGCGGTACACTGCACCTTTTGTTGCACAACTTGGCGTTGTATTTCGATTCCAATTGTGTACGATTCAGTTACAGTGCCTTCAACGCGCGTCTCCGACTAATCCGTGTTCAGCGTCCTACAGCACCCATGCATCAAAGGTGCTTTCGACGTGGCAACAAACGACATTACATTAGCCGGCGCGTCATGCTGTCGGATGTGACGATCCTGGCGGATGATTGCAGAAATGATGGCGAAAAGGGCGAGCAGACGCGACGGCCGCCCTCATCACAGCGTCTCATCAGAGAGCCTTGATCTCAGAGAGGGCGCAACTCATACTATGAAGGGCGCTTGAAGTATATTGGAAGACGCCTTCTGGGCAGATTGGTCGCAAGCGCGCACGCGTTGCCTTCTCGCGTAGCGAGGACAAAGGCGGACGGAGACGCTTGTAGGCGATCAACGGTTTCGTCCCCACCTCGCAGCTGCGGCTCTGATTGAGCAGTTGGATGCACTCCGAAACCTAGGCACACCACGTCTCATTTTGTGTCTGCTAGAGCTTCCGTGATCTGTCAAGCTGGAGGGCCACCCACAGTAGCGGCTTTGTTCGCTAATTTGAAATTCGTGTTTTGTTTTCCCTCATAAAAGAAGCTGTAGGCATTGCGAAAAGCTGAAACTACGTTTGCATATCACTCAAGCGGTGGGGATAGGATGCGAAAGTTTGAGATCATGACGTTAACTGGATCGACAGAAAAAAAAAAAAGACGAAATCTTTCTATGAGCCGACGTTCACCTAAGCATAATTTTGTCAAAACACAAAAGGCCATTGTAAACGTGTCTAGAATTTATATATATGTAAAACACACACACACACACACACACACACACGCAAAGAAACAAACCTATTAACAATAAAAATAGATTGTTTTTCTCCTTGACAACCTTTTTTTTTCAGCAGTACAGGTGCTCACAATGTCATTTCTTGTTTTGACGAAATTAGGCTTACGAGGCAGGGTTGGCCAGTATCGCAATACAAATGTATCGCGATAGTATTTCAGAAATACATTTTGTATCTGTATTTCTGTATCGCGATACATTTTTTTCACCAGTATCTGTATTCCTGTATCGAAATATACCCTCGAAAAAAAAAAATCCGAACGCTTTTTTTTTTTTTTTTACTTCTGAGGGCACCAGGGTTAAGGAGATGCTGGGACATTGTTACCATGCTGACCAAGGTTCCTTCCGATTCTCCAAACTATTTTTCTATGCGTCCTCTTCTCTCTTCTGAAAGTGTTGCGTTGTCGGGGACTCGAACCAGGTGGTGGGCCAGGAGTGGAGTCAGAGCATCTTGTGCCGCAGGTCCTTCGGTAGGGGTTTCTTGAGTCATTGTTTGCTGGCATCCAATGCCCGCTGCTAACCGTCTCTCTCGCCTTAGCGTACACAGTACACCCAGCCGGCAAAGCTGAGTCGCAGTTAGTTGCAGCACGAGCCTGGCAGTGGTTGACTTGAAATAGTAGGATGACTCACGCAGTGAAGTTCAACACATATTCGAATGCGTCTGCGGCTGCGCCCGTAATATTGCACGGCTCAAGTTTACGTCATCAGCCGTCGTGAAAGTGACCCGCTGCTCTGGTGATCCAAAACCCAGGAAGGAGGTCAGACGTGGCCTCGCTGTGCCGACTCAGACTTCGTACACCTGCGACTCGTCTCGAGCGCGCTGTTCCTCGGAGAGCTCGCACCTGTGCCGGCAATATCAGGTCGCAATACAAGAGGTCTCTATTTGGAGTATGCAAGGCGAAACTTGAGGACTGCAATTCATGCGTCGGTGGCGGAGGGTCGGCAGGGAGGACCTTCACAACACGGATGCCACCGTATCGTTTTGTCAACCGTAACAGAATATAAGACATGTGTTCCAGGATGCTTCAGGTGGTCCACTATTCTCGAAAATTCCAAATGACACTGCGTGCACGATCTTCAACAAGGTAACCTACAACGGAAGTACGTATTGTCCTTTCATACAGCAGCGTGGTAAAGTTTCATGTTCAAGGCCACACCTACAGATAAAAAATACCAGTTCATTCCACCGTAACGTCATGTGATAAATGTTGACAGGGGCGTCCTTATTGGACAGGGGCGTGGTGACGTTTTGATGGGATTTAGGATGACATAAAATTTATTTAGAGGTCGAAGTCTTTTCGCATCCCTCGTCAGACAGACAGGATGTCAGGGAAGGGACCGCGGTCAATCCTTGATGGAACGTTGTTTGAGCCCATTGAAGACTCCTCGCCGTCCGAAATCACTACCTTCAAGGCAAGGTGCCAAGCCTACGGGAAAGTGATTTCAGGATCAAAAACTTCCACTTCCAACTTCAAGCTTCATCTCATTTGGCGTCTCAAACAAATTTGAAAAATGTATTGCAGAATCAGTACTTCTGTATTTGTATTTCTTCCCTCCCTAAAACGTATTCCTGTGTTTGTATTTCCAAATACTTTCTGCCTCTATTTAACATGTATTTCTGATACGTATCGCGATACACCTTTACAGATATATTTCAGTATCAGTATTTTAGCTACTATTATAATGTATCCCAGTATTTGTATTTCCAAATACATTTTTGAGTATTTCTGCCCAACACTGTTACGAGGATATCAGCTCACACAGGGGTTTCGCGTTTCTTTTTTTCTTCAGGTAACGTTAAGTTTTCAAAATTTGGCATCCCATCCCCACCTGCGTCTCATTCCGACGGATTTTCATTTTTATTAGATGCGCAGTTTCTTTCTGTGGGTCGAAAAACCTGGCTTTATTTACCCTACCTCACCATGTAAACAAGCCCCTGCCGCGAATCTCCCGCGGCTGCTTTGTCATCGCCAGGATAGCGGCAGCCAACAGCGCGACACGAGTGTGACGTCATCAGGCGAAAATCGAGGGTCCTAAAAGGAGGACGCGATAAAAACACCAGTGGGAGGCGCGACCGAGGCACTCGCTGAATTGGCTCGCGGATTTCATTCTCGGACATCCGATATATGCTTCTTACTCACCGATGGATCCCATTTTCGAGCGTAGATAATCGGAGCAATGGCATTTTGAAGCTTCCGCACCCCAGGTTTCTGGACGCTCTCAATCATCCTCAGCATGAGTTGGATGACCAGAGTGAATTCTGGGAAGCAATCTGGGCGAAAAAAAGAAAAAAAAATAGAGGACAAAGGTTTTCGAGTAACGAAAAAGGTTCAGTGGAAGCTCCTCGCATCTCTTTATACTTCAGCAGAGCGGACTCTGAGGAGGCAGGCTCATCGCTAGCGTTGGCTCTGCCAAAGTGGCTTAGAAGGGCGGGAGGAATCAAATGTTTGTCTTTCTTAGACAGGATAGGTGGCGCAAGCTACCGCCCGCTACAAAGGGTATAGCCAGTAGCATCCATCCATCCATCTATCCGGAAAGGGGTGGGAGGAGTATCCCCCAAACTCTTAGCTCTCGCGATATCTTACGACGAGAGTACACAGCGGCATGCACGCTGGCGCCAGTTATGAGCTGACTTTCGCAATAAAATCTCACTAGAACTAAGGTTCTCCCGTATTTGCGAGATCAAAATAAGTAGTATCAATAAAAAATAGTCGTTTATAACAATGTAAAAAAAATTTCAAGCCAAAAAAAAAAGAATGCCTGAAAAAAAAACAGAAAGAAATTGGCAGAAATTTAAAGTGTTAACGGCTTCCCGAAACATGGCACAAGAGTGTTTGTTCGTCGTAAGATATTTTAAGAGGTTTTAAAGCACACGGTCGTAAGGTCGAAGTGTGAACCAGACTTTACGCCAACAGTGTTCATAAAAGGCTACAAGGCGGATGTTTCTGCGTCTGCTGCCTCGTCTAGTCTGCGTCTGCAAACGCAGACGCAAAAGTAATCCGATCACCTTTGGAAGTACTAAAATTACTCGTAACAGTTACTATCTTTCCTTGCCCTTTCTAGCGGCGCCCTTTGTTTGAACGAGTTTCCTGCCAAGGAATCCTCGAACAAAGTCTTAGACTGGTGGATATGGTTTACCAAAATTAACAATGGACTTTACTAAATATGTTTCTTTAAAGAGGCAGACCAATATTATCTTAAAAATCTGAAGTAAAAAGAAAAAAAAAACTACCGCTTACATTTTCTACTAACGGTCAATTCTTTTCAAGTAAAGAGGTAACCAAAATGTATACTTTTTTAACCAATGCTAATAGTAATTATTACTTTTTCGAGTGTACAAGAATGTTGACAACTTGAGAAAGCCAGGTCTATTCTGATTAGGCTTCTCCATTCTCGCTTCGGGGTCCTCATCAACTGATGCCGCAACCGCGGCTAGCGATAAGATGACCCGTGCTCGGCACGTCTCGCACTTCTTAAAAAAGAACTACCCCGTACAGAAATGCCGTTTATGGCCACAACTGTGCAAGTAGGGCCGTATATAGAAATATTACAATATATGGCATATATTTGCCTTATTTTCAATATATTGCATATTACAATTACAATATATATTACAATATATTGCATATATATATATTGCATAAACATATAACAATATATTGCATATATATTGCCTTATTTTCCCCGTTCTTGATAGGCCGGCAATTTTATAGGGGTCAGCCATTTTTTCTTCTGCATATTCTTCGATTTGGCTGAAATCGGGAAGCATGGCCAGGAATCCGAGACATTCGCTTTAGTTCCATTGCGCGACGACACGTGGCGTCCAAGCCCGAGCGGAATTAAAGCCCTTCTATCCTGGGAAAAGTGGCGCCATTCATTGTAGTAGAAATGCTCGAGGCACGTGCCGCGCGCCACTGCTGGGAAGAACACGGCGTCTGAAATCTAGCTCAGTGGTGCGTTGTGCCGCCATGATCTTCAAAGGGCTGCACGTTGCACGTGTCTCCTTCATCGATGCACTTTGCGCTACTTTTAAAACTTGATGGGGCTTTAAAGGGGGGGGGGGGGTGCAATGATTTTAAGATTAAAATAATTTGCATCTTGTCATTTTTACGTTGCTCATCGTGTCCCGGAGGATACAGAAAAACATCTCCTTCATTAAAAAATGTCGCGATTCCGCTGCATAATCGCAAAGCTAAAGTCGAGCTTTTTCCCCCACCTGCAGCCGCGAGTGGCAGCCGAAGGAACTACAGCGAAAGGCTAAAGCCTGGTTCAGACAGTTGCGGTTGACTGCGTTTGACTGCGTTGCGGCTGCGAGAAACCAGGACATCCCTGCTGCTTCTATCGCGTGCCAAGATGATTTCTTGAATTGAATTCCACGCTTCTTACGAAGCACAAATGTGCCGGTGACTCGCTTTCGGTTCTCGACGCAACGCAGTCAAACGGAGTCAAACGCAAGTGTCTGAACCGGCCTTTACGTGACCTCGCTCGGCTCTAAGCTGCAGCATAACTCAGGCTAATGTCAGCAGAGTAAGGGAGAGTAAACGTTCTCCGAGAGAGCATACGGGAAGCTACACGGCACCCCGAATTATGTCACTAGGAGGGGGACCAAGTGTGACCCTGAAGACTGGGAGTGAGTGGAGGGGTGCCAGAAATGCCAATGTTTATTTGTTTTTTACACAACAACTAGGACACGCAGGCGAAATCGGTTTTCTGTTCTTTACTTTAGAAGTGTCAGAGGGTAACTTCCACAAATGGTGGACCGAAGTCCTGAAATCGTTGCAACCCCCCCCCCCCCCCCCTCCTTTTTAAGCGGAACACGCTTCCAATTTCCTATCTGCCTTTTCTTTCCGCCTCCTCCGCGGCTCCGCCAATCTTCGGATCCGAAGAGGAGGCATCATGTAATGCCGCAAGGGCGTACTATGCTAAAGACGGCTCGGGACCTCAGAACCTTCCAAGGCCAGAGCTGAGCGCGCATAGCGCAGAAGCGCTAAATGTTCACTTGCTTCGCGCGCTTGAAATTCGAATTCGCTCCTGCGGCAAGTGCGCATTTTAAAGCAAAAAATATACACCATAGAGAATTTCGTCTTATGTACGAGCGAAGTTGAAGCTAGAAGCGCGAGCCGAACGCGCAGGGGTGTTCTTACCTCGCACACCCGCTCGTGCAGGAATTGTTTCACGAAGCATGATTGCGCGTGTAGCTTCGGCTTCGCTCGCACATAAGGTAAAAACTTCAGTGTACTATACTTCGTTTCAGCTCAAGTCCAGACGCAGCCGATCCAACAAGCGCGAGCACGTGGCCCTGAGCAGTGTTTGCCTCACACGAGTGTGCGTGCTTGGCGGGGACGCTAAAAGCCCGGAGCTCGCGCTTGTATAGCGTCGGTTGCGTCTGGACTTAAGCTGAAACGAAGTATAGAATTCGAGGTAGTCTTGGGACCGGAGCGGCTCGTGTGAGGTGTGTGGCTGACACCAGCGCATCGACAGGAAGGTCAGTACGGTGGTGGTTGTGCGTGTGCACCACGTGCACCTGCACGTGCGGCGGAACGTGCGGACTGCAGTGACTTTCTGCAGCCCTATCGACTGCAGCGCCGCGATTGCTGTCCACGCGCGTAGCCTCACATGCTCCCATTGCCGAGACGCGCCAGTCCAAACACTACCCCGTATTCTAGTACACTGTAGTAAAACGATGCTAAGGGTGCTTTAATGTGCAGGCGTTTGTTTGAGGCTGGGCTTTCTCATTGTTATCTTTGGAGTGTGTTATGGTATATTCGGCTGGTCGCTTTTCAGCCTCTTGGAGCGCTCTGAAAAGCCGGTGTGCATTCGGCTGGTCGATGCCAGGCGCTCCAAGTATATTCGGCTTGTTCTTTCGGAGCGCTCTCGAAGCTCCGACTCTCGCCGTCCTCCGAATCGGAGCGGTTTGAGGCGCTCTGACTTGGAAGTGGAAGCGCGCGAGAGATCTGGCTGCCGACCGGTCACGTGACTCCAGCCATTCCGCCATTTTGCTTTTGTGTTGGAAGCGGACGGAGGATTGGCAAACCCCTGCGCGCTTCCGGTTTTCATCTTCGTTTAATTATTGTTTTTGCGTCCTTTTGTTTTCTGTTGAGCTCGGAACGCAAGTATACGTTCATATAAAGGTATAATCCGTAACGCGAAGCGCGCTTTGCATTGCAGATGAACAAATAAATACATCACCGGAAGTCTACTGGGGCATGAAGCACTCTGGCGCTCTCGTAATATCAACTCATGCCGAGCGCGCGGTGAATAATCGGCATTAGGTGGTACACAAGGCACCCAGGTGGTACCAAGGGTTGAACCACACCGAGAAGGCCAGCAGGAGAAGCCCCGCCTCCAGCTCGCGTGACAAGCGCGAGAGGAAACTCAGACGCTCGGTTTTTATCCGGCGTCCCATCCGATTGAGCATGGGACGTTAAAACCACTCAGCTCTTTCTGTTTATTGCACTTAGCTAAAACTGCATGTGGTGTTGCGAGCTTGAAATCTCGTCACGAGGCACCTGGCATTGGGCACGATCGCGAGCATATCGTAAGTGAGTGTGTAGCAGTCCAGGGGAAGAAGTACACTCAAGTGCTTCGGAGGAAACCGACAGACGCAATGTGCTGGTGTATAACAACTGATACCACAAGACACGCGAGATATGGCTAAAGCGCGAAACACATGTGCGACAAAACCGTCCGACCCGGCGTTCGATCAGGCAATACGACGGTCGGACGCAGCTTGTTTGGTCGTGTCGCACGCAACGTCGAAACGGCGTTGCGGCATGCGACCGACTGTCCAGGGGCGGTTGCGGTGGTCGGATGGCCGCGGCCAATGACGACGCAGGTAGCGGGAACGTCATAAGGACGTCACGTTTTGGGGAGCGGGCTATTCAGGAGCAAGGATCCGGTTGCGAGTCCCTCTTCCTTTTCTTGGCATTTCCGGAGAGAGGAGGAGAGCCCGCGCACAGCTTTATTCAGCGCTCAAAATGGGAGAGGGAACGCATGCTTGCCTGTCCCTTCCACTGCAGAAGGGCGATCGTAGGCAATCGGGCAACAGGCATGGTCACGGAACTGGGCGGAGCAGATCGGAACCGTCGGAACGACGCGTCGCAAGCTCGGTCGGAAGCATGTATCTCGGATAGTCGTTTGCGGCGAGTCGAAGCAGCGATTGGACGTCGGATCGGACGTCGGATCGGACGGTTTCGTCGTACATATGTTTTTGCGCTTAAAGGCCGGTTCAGACATTAGGGAGTTTTCGTAGATCGCTTTCGCCGTCCCGCAAAGCTCTCCGCAACACGCTACGCTACCCGGAACTCTACAGTCAAGGCCATCGGCTTGCAGGCGCAGTAGCGGCTTGTTCGTTGCGGAGGGCTTAGCGGAGTGGGAAACGCGGTCTACGAAAACTCCCTATTATCGTTTGACTGCGTTGCGTCCGCCTGCGTCTTTTGTAAAGATATTACGATAATCCCCGTGCAATGGTAGCTCGCGCCGTCTCAAGCGGACGCAGTGGGGATTAGCGCAAGCAAACGCAATGTCTAAAGCGCGCCTAAAGGTACATACGCACATCTGCGTTTGAGCGCGGTGCGTTCCGTAGTGGCAAGCGGACGCGTTGCGAAGAGCGCTTGCGCCATGCTTGTACAAACAGTTGCGCTAACACGCAGTCAACCGCAGTCAAGAACCTATAAGAACGCGCTATCATCGCTAGCGGCTCACCAATAGTAAGCGAAATCCACGGCAACATGGCGGCGCCCAGCGACAGCGCCGAAGTGTTCGATCTTGGGATAATGCCGCTGGCTTCCGCGACATTTTGTCGAACTTGAACATCGCAGCCTTGGAAGAAGCAGCCGCCACCGCTCTCCAAAACGAAAAAGCAAGCACTGCGAGCGGAGAACCGGATACGTCTCGCCGAGTCGGCCGAGTGGCGCGAGCGGACACGTCACGTTATTCAACTCACAGATTCGGGATGAGGTTTCGACTTTACAAACTCATCACAAACACCCGCGCATACTCTTCCTGCCTGATTCCCCACGGAGCCCTGGCAGTTGTTGGCTGCTGTTTTAGTCGTGAACCCAGTCTTTTCTTTTTTTTAAGACGCACAAATTGTGAAAGGGCGGTATATAGGTGGATGAAGATATACGTCTAGGACTGTTTCAAAATGTCCATTCAAAACTATTTTCACGTCCATCACTAGTATTATTCGCAGCAATGAGTTTGACATCAACCATCAAAAATAATATGCACAAAGTTTATAGTGAACACTTTTACATATTTTTTCACGTGTCCACAGCCAGAACACATGTCCACAGCTAGAAAAGTCTAATGAAAATATGTTTGCTTTTCCCTCAGGTGGTCTTGTGGAATCAGGGATACATACAGAAAATTGCGTACTTTGACATGGAACAACTGAATAACTTTGGGATATACAAGTTAAGTATCTACAGCAAATAGTCAGATTTATGATGTACGAAATATTCACAAACTCACTAAAACAGTATTAGACAAAATATAAAAGTACTCTCCCAGACTAGCGTAATATATACGAGGGGCGTTCATAAAGTTCGTATTATCGGCACAAAAAATTAAAGGAAACGGAACAAAACAGGCATCAACCTGAGCGCGCGTCCCTCTAGTTTCCGCACAGTATAAACATCGCATGCTAGCTCGGAACGCCGCTAGGGAGACAAAACAAAAATGGCACCGCCCGTCGGTGCCAAGCACATGCAGTGATCCGTTTTTTTCATTTGAAGGGAAGCAATGCTAAGGATATTCATTCCAATCTGGAAGCGTTGTTCGGGGACAACGTCCCAGTTTACGATACTTTTGGTTAAATGGCACAGACGCTTCTAGTGTGGCCAAATAAGAGGAAAACATTTCAAGGGCGGCGACCAAGTGATTGCTGAAGTGGAGCGATTCCTGAACACTCAAGACGAGGAGTTCTATAACAATGGCCTCCGGCATGCGGTGCATCGCTGGAAAAAGTGGGTAACGTTTTGTGGCGAACATGTAGAGAAAGTCTCAAAACCTACTCGAATTTGATTGCTGAATCTCTATTGCTTCGGGAAAATAATACGAACTTTATGAACGCCCCTCGTATAGTCCGCTACGCTATAGTGACAACTGAAGCTTCTCAGGCGAGTTTTCTGCCTTCCTGAGCAAAAGGCAGCTTGCCAAAAATGTCGTTAGGACTTAGTCCTCGGAGCGAATACACGCGGCCTGCGGTGCGACGGACCAGATTGAAAAATTTACAGAAAAATTAATATAGGTAATATCAAAATGCTCTCCCGGAATATATAAATAGGCATACAGAGGTACGTGATAGGAGAAAAATTAATCTTGTCTGACGATTTGTGTGGCTTCCTGAGCGAAGGGCAACTGCCCAAAAAACTCGTTCGGACTTAGTCTCCACAGCGAAGAGTGCCGACGTTTGTTGCGAGAGACCAGATTGAAAAATTTACAGAAAAATTAATATAGGTAATATCAAAATGCTCTCCCGGAATATATAAATAGGCATACAGAGGTACGTGATAGGAGAAAAATTAATCTTGTCTGACGATTTGTGTGGCTTCCTGAGCGAGGGGTAACTGCCCAAAAAACTCGTTCAGACTAGTCTCCACAGCGAAGAGTGCCGACGTTTGTTGCGAGAGACCAGATTGAAACATTTACAGAAAAATTAATATAGGTAATATCAAAATGCTCTCCCGGAATATATAAATAGGCATACAGAGGTACGTGAGAGGAGAAAAATTAATCTTGTCTGACGATTTGTGTGGCTTCCTGAGCGGGGGCAACTGCCCAAAAAACTCGTTCGGACAGTCTCCACAGCGAAGAGTGCAGACGTTTGTTGCGAGAGACCAGATTGAAAAATTTATAGAAAAATTAATATAGGTAATATCAAAATGCTCTCCCGGAATATATAAATAGGCATACAGAGGTACGTGATAGGAGAAAAATTAATCTTGTCTGACGATTTGTGTGGCTTTCTGAGCGAGGGGTAACTGCCCAAAAAACTCGTTCAGACTTAGTCTCCACAGCGAAGAGTGCCGACGTTTGTTGCGAGAGACCAGATTGAAACATTTACAGAAAAATTAATATAGGTAATATCAAAATGCTCTCCCGGAATATATAAATAGGCATACAGAGGTACGTGAGAGGAGAAAAATTAATCTTGTCTGACGATTTGTGTGGCTTCCTGAGCGGGGGCAACTGCCCAAAAAACTCGTTCGGACAGTCTCCACAGCGAAGAGTGCCGACGTTTGTTGCGAGAGACCAGATTGAAAAATTTACAGAAAAATTAATATAGGTAATATCAAAATGCTCTCCCGGAATATATAAATAGGCATATAGAGGTACGTGAGAGGAGAAAAATTAATCTTGTCTGACGATTTGTGTGGCTTCCTGAGCGGGGGCAACTGCCCAAAAAACTCGTTCGGACAGTCTCCACAGCGAAGAGTGCAGACGTTTGTTGCGAGATACCAGATTGAAAAATTTATAGAAAAATTAATATAGGTAATATCAAAATGCTCTCCCGGAATATATAAATAGGCATACAGAGGTACGTGATAGGAGAAAAATTAATCTTGTCTGACGATTTGTGTGGCTTCCTGAGCGAGGGGCAACTGCCCAAAAAACTCGTTCGGACAGTCTCCACAGCGAAGAGTGCCGACGTTTCTTGCGAGAGACCAGATTGAAAAATTTATAGAAAAATTACTATAGGTAATATCAAAATGCCTCTCCCGGAATATATAAATAGGCATACAGAGGTACGTGATAGGAGAAAAAATTAATCTTGTCTGACGATTTGTGTGGCTTCCTGAGCGAGGGGCAACTGCCCAAAAAACTCGTTCGGACTTAGTCTCCACAGCGAAGAGTGCCGACGTTTGTTGCGAGAGACCAGATTGAAAAATTTACAGAAAAATTAATATAGGTAATATCAAATGCTCTCCCGGAATATATAAATAGGCATACAGAGGTACGTGAGAGGAGAAAAATTAATCTTGTCTGACGATTTGTGTGGCTTCCTGAGCGAGGGGCAACTGCCCAAAAAACTCGTTCGGACAGTCTCCACAGCGAAAG
>JABSTQ010001507.1:0-22901 GCA_013358835.2 Ixodes persulcatus | reverse complement strand
CGTCCAAAAAGCATCAAACGTCATGCACGGTGGGGTTGCACCTTAAGGCCGGTTCGGACACTTGCGTTTGAGTGCATTTGACTGCGTTGCGTCGAGAACCGAAAGCGAGTCACCGGCACATCTGTGCTTCGTATGAAGCGTGGAATCCAATGCAAGAAATCCTCTTGGCACGCGATATAAGCAGCAGGGATGTCCTGGTTTCTCGCAGCCGCAACGCAGTCAAACGCATTCAAACGCAACTGTTTTAACCTGGCTTTAGGAACGTGCAACGCTTCTATGTCACGGGTCTTTCAATTCGGTGATGTCACTAAGCGTTCCCCGCAAGCGTGATGCCTCAATAAATGTAATTCATAGGGGGCATGCGCCACTTCACGTTACAGCTGATGCTGCCTCGTGCTCTGCTCGCGTAGACCCTCAGCGTGGTCGTCGCGCGAGCAGAACGTCTACAGTTTCCACCATGAATGGCGGCAGCGGTGGCGTAGTAAAACCGGCTGAGATCGCTCTCTACGCCATTTCAATATTTACAAGTCCTCAACCCAGCGTGCGATCTCCTCAGCCAAGCGCGCAAGCTCGTCGCTTTGGAAAAAGAGCAAATCACGCGCCATACGCACAAACACTCAAAATGGAACCGGCCAGCAGCCCTAGACGATTGCAAGCAAGGAAACTCGTCACCGTCATGTCTTTGCTCTTGTGGGAAAGCTTGTGCTATTTCAAGCTTGCCAAAGCTATGATCACGCGCACGCTGTACGTGCTTGCACGCGTTGGGCACCAGTCGGAAGCCATGCTCGTAATTGTCTCTATTCCGTTCAACATTAATTTGAGACTGCAGCCAATGTCATAAGCACGAAAGCTCGAGGACACTGTTTTGAAGCTTTCTTCCGTAGAACATGCACTAACGATAGAAATGCACGTCCATACCCTCCTCTATAGGGAGCATTCACTGTCGGCCATATCTGTGTGCGCGGCTGCTGAGCACGCACTGACGGCTAGCTTCCGCAGTTCTTTTGCAACGTGCATTCCGCGCCATCAAGATTGCCTGTTTTAGCAGGCTATTAATGTGAGCTCGTTTGAGCATGCGCTCTAAACATCGCTCTCAAATATGGCGTCCAGTGAATAGCCCCTATACTGACAAAGCCTGGGAGATCGCAACGTGAAGCGGGCGCCGAAATTGAACAGGTGGAGCGGCAGTCAACAATTAGAGGAGAGGCATGTAACGGGCGCCCCGCTGCGGCGAGACGCCGAAACACACTTTTCCCGAGCGATGGAATGTTCGCTCGTGCTGCTCGTGTTCCTCGCGCTACCGCTTCTTTTCTGGTCGGGTTTGAGAACCATGTTTCGGGTCCTCGCCGCTGTAAAAGCTGCGTGCTGACGTCCAGGTTCCCCAAAAAACGCTCTGTGCTACCAGACCCTCGCACTCCGAATCTGCGACCAGGCACTCTATGACTCCGTCGTCAAACTGCCAGGCTTTGTGAGTATGGAGGAGGCTATGGCATGTCGCAAAGTCAGGAGCGTGGGCAAGCTCGCGTTTGTAGCTTTGGCCGTAGTCTCAGCTTAAGGGTGAACAGAGTATACACCTTTACAAAAAAGGACTCCTGGACGGTTATTTTCTCAGTGTTCGTGTGTCATGCGCGTGATTTGCTCGCTTTCCGAAATACCAAACAGTAGCATGCTGGGCTGAGGAGATCGCACGCTGGGTTGAAGACTCGTAAATATTGGAATCATGAAAGTGGCGAACGAATTTCGACCCTCCTCGCGCCACTCCGCGTGCTCTACAGCGCCGATACTTCAAGTGTCTTGGATATGAAGGCCTTTGAAAGACCCACCAGCCACTGCCATAAGGGTGCTAACCCCATTGCCTGCTATACAGACACAAACAGTTACAAACATACAGACAACCAAACCTTGCAAGTTGTTTGACTGATCGGTCTCCGTTGCCTTGGCAATCGCCGTTTCGGCCCATTCAAATCTTCGAAGCTTCGAAAGGGTCGTTCTAAACCAGTCGCGCCGAGATTGCTATAAACCATATTCGTACTGAAAGCGTTCCTCGCCAGTATAAGCGTCTCTGGCACTCTATATTTAATAAACTAATCAGTCATGCATATCTCGGTATATATGTTACAACGGCAATGCTGTTCCTGCATATTGCAAGACAGGAAAATTATTTTTCGATGTTCCCAAGCACCGACACCGCATGTGGTAGCTGTTCGAAGATGTGAGCTTGTTTCGCTGGTGTGTGGATAGCAAAATCTTGGTGTACAAGAAACGTCTGTATAAAGCTACCCGTCAAAAGAAACTGCTCATGGCATAAACCAAAATGGCAACCATGATGCGGGGTGCTTGGCGCTACTTTCCCAGAATTCAGTGACCTTATGTGCACCTAGAGCAATACGTTTGAGGCAACAACGCCGCAGTTTTGAATTTTCCACGTCACCAACCGAAAGCCAGCTCAAGGGAGAGGTTGTACACGAGCGCCGCGTCAACGCTCTGCCTGGGACATCGGGTCAGTCAGTGAAACACGAGTCTCAGCGGAACGCTGTTGCTCGTGGCCGATCTATGTCCTTCGCTGGCCTCCGGTTGTCTAGAGACGTACGTGTACAAAAGAAATGCCTTGGAATGTGATGGGCACAAGTTGATTTAGTTAAACTTGATCCTTGACAAATTAGCTAGTGTTCGAACTTGATGCGTTTGTCCAAAATTCTGCCTCGTCACAGTAGACCTGCTGAGATGATTGTGGTGGTGTTCTTTTTCAAAGAGAGGGGAGGGTATTAGTGTGTCTCTAAGTGCGGACTAACTTTGCCCATACTTTGCTGGTGACGTAGTCTGATAATGGAATGGTTTAGAAAATACGAGACAAAATTTAAGAGTAGAACTAGAGCTGCTTAGCTTTAATTCCGAAAACGGACATTCGATCTATAATTTGATTCTCCTATTACTGAGAGCCTTAATGCTCCTGCAGTGACTCTTATCGACGTGTGCGACCAAACCGTCGTTGATGTCGAAGTTCGCGATTGGCCAAACCATAACCTCCTGTATTATGATAATGCCCGCCCAATCGTTGGTTTACGGCGAGGCAAATCCAGCCAATCACGGAAAGGCGAATCCCGTCCGCGACGTCAAGAAAGGAAACCGTAAAAGGGCGCCACCGAAACATCTTGCCACTTATAGTCCCTGAGAGCTTAAGAACAGCAGGGCGTGACTAACTTCGTTTACACTTCTTGCTTCGTGATTGGTTCTTCGGCTTTCTTATCACCTAATTCCCTCAATCTCATTGGCTAATATGCAATATTAAAGTGTTCGGCACTTGCCGCGCCCTGCGTTTCTTAGGCTTTTATTGATTATAAAAATATAACTGTGGAAATAAAAAAGATCGACATCCAATCAAAAAGCAGAAAGAACAAAAAAAGTGACAGACCTACATCTTTTGTTTAGAAAATTCAACACATTTAAGACATGGTATGTGTCTATTTGCTCTTTACTCTAAATGTTTTCGTTTTTGTTAAATATTCGTTAGTTTTAATGCTCGGTATAACGTGAGTGAACATTTATTTGCGGCTTTTACATGCCCAGGATTAATGCACGGTTAATCGTCGTGAAACCAAGTGTAGTTATATACGGCTTTCACGTGACGTCACTGTACCATGCGGGTGGCCATTTCTGCTCGTCCTTGCCGAGATATATACGATTCATCGGTGGAAAACGGGTGCTGCGAGAGGTACACCATCAGCAGAAAGGCCACCACAAAGTCAGCTGATGTGACATCAAAGCAAGCTGTGTATAGGCCACACAAGAAAAAAAAGTAATAGAAAACAGTGAAGCCACCAAAAAAATTCGCCACAAAAATAGCAGGCAAACAAGGAAGACAGCAACGGATGTGCCTCCTCGAAAACACGCCTCGGTACGCCCGAACCATTTTTTTCCGGCTGAAACTACGGGAGGAATTTAATAAGGGGTTCCGTTTGCGACTACCGCGAGCATGATTTTTTTTATTTATTTATTTATTTTCCTAACGTAAAGGTGGGCGACCAGATATGGATAGAACCCGCCGCCGTTACGATAGGATACGGCGCTCAATTCTGTTTCCTTTAACGTTGTTTACGAATTCGGAATCAGCAGTCTCGTTCCGAAATCGAGGGAAAAAGCTTATGCTGGCGCATTATGACTTTTGTACTTTTTTTGTTCGTTTGTTTTACAGCGACATCTGTTCGTGACAAACTCAACGAGAAATTTCATGAACGTCCTTCGCCATAATTGCCCGGTAGCATCACCAATGACATGATCGCTCCCAACCGCCGCAACTTGAACTCCCTGCTGCGCCCGCCGCCACCACTGGACTGATGATGATGATGATGATGATGATGATGACGATGATGACGATGATGACGATGATGACGATGACGATTATGATGATGATGATGATGATTATTAACTTTATTTCCATAAGGGTGGCGCCATGGCCTCATTGGGGGAAGGGGGACATAGGGAGGAAAAGTTTACATTCGGCGGCGCACTCCTGTCGAGCGCGCGAACTCCCATAGGAAGAGTAGCGTCTTTCCGGCCCGAACCTGGTTAACCGGTGTGGTCCAGGCCTGAAAAGCACGGATGTGAGGTGTTCGGCTCTTTTGTCTCGCAAGCCGGCACAGTCCCAAAGGTCGTCGGGCCTCCACCGGCGGTACACGTAGAGCAGACGATAATAGAGAGTTTTAGGGAACCGTTTTTGCACATCCGATACGGTACGATGGGCCCTCCGGTACGAAGTGCGCATGCGCTTGTCTTCTGCGATCTTACCGTAATGCGCTGCTCGAACCGTAAGGCGCGACCGGCACGATCAATGGCCGACATGGACGGTCTCGCTTGGTAAGCAAAACGGCTACTTCGCTGGCGGAGAGAGCGTGCCGTGGCTTCAAACATGAATAAAATAACTCGTGGTAGTGCCTGGCAGGAGTGCCATATGTGACAGCAAGTGCATAAAGTTGGAGTCAGCAAATAAGAAAGAGAATACAGATCAAAACGCAATAAGACATCCTCAATCGAAATAAGTTAATGTTTAGCAGCAACGAAACTCGTCTGCTCTGCGCAGTGGATTGGAGCGTCCGTTTCGTGAACTTGTAGCGGAGCGATAGTGGAGGGGTGGCCCATTCATTTTTTTTTCATATTTGAATTTGTTTTTATTTTTTAGTTTTTTATATTTCAAGTTTTTTAAGTTTTAAGTTTGAAGTTTTTTATGTTTTAAGTTTTTTATGTTTTCAGTTTTTTATATTTTAAGTTTTTTTTCATATTTTAAGTTTTTTCTTTTTTTTTTCCATACAAACGTTGGGATGTGCAATTCGAGCTATCACCCGTTTTTACAGCTGCTTTATGACTGAGGGTTATCTGTAGTGTCAACAGAGTGAGCAACAGCCTTCTGGATCAAGGATCTGGATACTTTTTAGTTTAAAAATGTTGCATGGATTAAAAATTTGTGTTCTAATGCTAATCACATATATCCTATAAAACGAGCCCTTTAAATATTGGGTGATAGTTTTAATAAGTGCCCAGCAGTAAAGTTACAGGTTTTCCTTTATTATTTTTTTTTTTTCGTGGTCGTACCGTACACGGTTCAACGATCGGTTCGCGGGCGTACGACCGTGATCGTCTGCTATCTTTACCGTAAGAGAGCAACATGGGCGCCGTATCTACCTCCGTCCCTCCGCCTCCTCCTCGCAAGCGGTTTTCAGCGGAAGATGATACCTTCCTACTTCGGGAGGTGCTAGGCGCTAATCCTTTTTTTACTCCAGCCCTTTGGATGACGTCCTTAAAGGCTTAAACGCGGCGTCGAAAAAAAAAAACTTCTTGTTGCGAGGAGCGAACGGATTGACCTCCTCGTAACTTTGTACAAGAAAAATGACCGCCTCAACCTGAGAAATTATTATATTTCTGTTATTTTGTATTTTCTTCGCGATTTAATATTTCTAGTTTTATTTGTCCATAACTTTCTTAATACTCGACCCTGCAGTGGGCCTCGAGGGAAAGGCACAGGATCGCTGGCAGACGACTTCGAATGTTGATGATAAGCGCGCGCGAGCGTGTTCTTATTTGTGTGTCAAATCGAGTTTGCTGTCGGCGACTTTTCAGCATATCAGGACGTGGTTGGAGTAAACATCATTTGGTTGATGTAAAACACCAAAGCGTGCCCAATGAGAAGAACGTATGACTTACAAACCAAGTTACCATGTACGACCGAGGAACTATTTTATTCCCCGAGGATATAAATCGGGGTAAACTAAAAAAAAAAAAAAAAAAAAAAAAAAAACCGGTGGCAAACGAGCCTCCGACACCCAGATTCAGCCGTTGGCTGTCAACGTCTCCGGGATGCGCAGCGCCGATCGGAGATGGGGCAGATCCTCCTTCGTGAACCTGAACTGCCGTACGACGTCCTTCTCGTCCATCGACGCCAAGTTGAACGTCCCATACCTTTCCGCCAACAAGTGCCTTCTCTTAGTACGCAGACAGTCGTACAAAATAACGTTTTGTAAATTGTTTTCGCCGAATAGAACCAACTCCAAGTCATCGTCAAAAAGATCGAGCGCCGTTGTTGTCGGAAAGCTCGTCTGCTTCTTTAGCAGACGAACATTTTAGAACTTCGCAGTGCCAGTGGCGACACGCCATGGAGCGCCAGGTTTTGTATTACGGAAGCGCATTCATTCGAGTAAAAAAACGAGACGAACTATAAGTAGGTATACATTGTTTTAGGTTCTCTATATTTATGGGATGCGATTTTTATTTACTTCAGTTTCTGCGATTTGTACAAACACACGTAAATTTGCTTTTCTCGATGAGGCCGATGCAGGTTTCCGTTGCCAGGGGGCGCGACCTTTACCGATCGTCTGCTATCGTCTGCAAATACGGTTCCCCCAAAGCCGTTTAGAGGCACACGATCGGTCGACTCGCCCGATCCAAGGTATCGATCGTTTTTGTTTATCGATCGTATTTTGTTCCGGTTCCCTAAAACTCTCTAATAAAACAAATATTTCTGTCCGTCGAGCATAATTCAAATTAGTGTCCTATGGATGATAACCAGAGTCGTTTCCTCAACAGTCACTATCTCTATCGACTAAGCTATTGTCGGAACACATTTAAATAAATTAAACACGGTATTAATCGAATTTATTTTCACCTCCAAAGACGCTTCGACGTTTCGTGAGCCTCGAGAGAGCACGTGACGCCAGAGGATGGCGAAAGTATTGGCGAAGTGCGCGTTCAAAGACGCCACTGAGGTCGGCATTTAAGGATTCATCAAACGCTCACTCTGACGTATTGATTTGGATTAATGTTTCTTCCATCGTTGAAAATAAAAATAATATCACACCATCAACTTCGGTGGTGCAGGTTTAAAAACGTGATTGCTTCAAGCTTCCACCGTGCTTTAAACATACATCATGGAACTTGTCGCTGGCAACTGGATCACAACTCGGGACGTCACGGCAAGACAAACCCTGGTTAGGATGTCACGAAAAGAAGCCACAAGGAGTGCACCACCGAAACATTTCGGCGGCATACTCCGTTCAGCCTTAAGGTGCCCTGGGGAGGTTTTTGAGATCTCCTAAACATGGCGAGGACTCACTCTGCTGGCTCTAAGCATCCTAGATATCCCTAAATCATGGCCATACGTGGCCGATTTCTCTATTAAAAAAGTAAATCAAAGATCGCAACACACCGAGGCCATCTCCTATGATGGCAGGAGCCTGTTCCAAAACCAGGACCCCTTTCAGCCAATAACAAGCGAAGGATCTTCGCGCCTCCGACCGGTGGAACCGAAGAGTAATATCTTGAATGCGCGCGGCTGGATTCCCAAGTTGCCCAAACAGGGGCCCTAGTCTGGACACTTGGCGGAAACGTCGGCGAGAAATCTGGCGGCTATGATTGGCCTTCGCCAAAGTCAAGTGCGGCGTCGGCCAATCACGGACGCCAGATTTCTCGCCGGCTTTCTCGCCAAATGTCCAGATTAGGGCCCCAGCCCGGACTACGATTCAACGCAGCGAGCGTGAGCTCGAGAGCTGACAACCAGACATATAATCCCCGCGAAAAAAACAAACAAACGAACAAAAGCATACTGCGCTGTTTTTGATACGATTATTTCAGTATTATGTTTCCTCTCCAAGTAAAATTATTTTTTTCACTACAATTATTTACTCTTATCATATACAAAAGCATACACATTATGTAATAACAGCGTTTGCAATCTCAGCGAAATGTCGCGTTTTCATTGGTCACATGTAGTCCTGCTGCCGGAACAATGCTCCTCCCATCGCCGGAGATGACCTCGGTCTGCTCGGTCTTCGAATTCCTTTTTTAATAAGGAAATCTACCGCACATAGTTATGATTTATGAATTCCTATGACGCTTAGAGCCAGCAGAGTGAGTTGTTGCCATTTTTTGGGCGATCTCAGAAACCTCCCCAGGGCACCTTTGAGCTGACACTGCAGCCAATGCCAATCAAGCACGAGAGCTTGATGCCGCTGCTATGAAGCGTTCTTCCACAGAACGAGCAGTCGCTCTACATATGCACTTCTCAAAGCCAAAAGCGTGGGCTAGCTCGCGCTTGTATACAAGTGCGAGCAAGCCCACGCTTTTGGCTTTGAGAATAGGTGAGCGGCGTTTGGCAACTTCCGGTTCCTTAGGAAATTTTGTTTAGCTGTTGACAAGCGACGTCGATGATTTGCAAGCCTGTCTAAACGTGGTTCTAAAAGCTACAGTCGGGAGGTTTCAGAATTATGCTTGCACAGGCTTGCAGCTCATTGTCGTCACTTGTCAATGGTGAAACAAAATTTCCTAAGGAACCGGAAGTTGCCAAACGCCGCTCACCTATTGCATTTCGAGAGCGAGTGCTCGTTCTGCGGAAAATGGCCAGAAAGGCTTTGCAGGACCCTTTTCAGCCGAGACCGCTGCCAAAGCTATTAGCAGCGAGATGTTTTGGTGGCGCCCTCGTATGGTTCCCTCTTGTGACGTCATTACCTTGCAAACAACATTTTCGATGGTGTTTGTAATGAACATGGTAGAAGCTTGAGATCATTTCGCTCTGAAACCAACACTGCTAACGTTGTCAAAATTGAAGCTCTTACATTACTCTTATTTCTGTCGATGAGAAATCTTTTGCTGACGTCGTAGTCAGCATTCGGCCAATCGTGGAAGGCCGATCACAGCGACGCTTTGGATCGCACACGTCGCCAATATCTTTGTCAGCAGTCTCGGCTTAAAAGGGTCCTGCAAAACCTTTCTGCCGATTTTTTTCTTAATTTGCACCGCATTCACTCCAATTAGTGAGTGGGAGTGTAGCAACACATTAATAATAAAATGAAGAAAAAATATGCATTTTAAACATAATAGGCAAAAGACGTTCAGAAGCCGGAGCACATTTTCTATTGTTGATGACGTCTTTGGTCTGAACCAACTGAGAGCTGAAACGACAAGCGCGTGCAACAACCATGCGCGATCTTCCTATACTTCGTCTCACCTTAGCATGGACTATTGTTAGCTGCGCGAGCCAAAAGCCCGAGCTAGTTGCTTTGGATGAAGCCTCGGTGACTGCACGAGCGCTCGTGCAGCGAGCGCTCCAGTCAAGGCAGTCGAAGCTAGCCGCTCGCGCTTGCACAGCCTTCGCAGTTAGTCCGTGCTAAGGTGAGATGAAGTATAATTGTTGGAATTAACACCGAGTTATGAAGATGTGAACGCCCCACTGATATAGGAGTTTTCCAAGCGAAGGATCACGCCCTTAAAATGATCAGAAGGGGTCACGTGCACCTGTTCGGCCAGTCCTACCTCTAGAATTCTACGTCGTCATTATCCGACGCTTTGGACCAATGTCGTCACTGAACGCTCGTGTTTGCAACTGATAGGCTCGCCCTTCGAAGCAGCATTTGGTTCTCTTCGGCCCTTTGCAGTGCCGCTTTAAAGGTGAACAGAGTATAATAGCCACTCAATAGGAAAAGCCAACGAGCACGTGGTGTAAACCGTGCGTTCGAAAGAGACGCTGCAGTCGACTCCCCGTTGTGCCAGCGCATACGCCGTATGGAGAGGGCTCAGGAGGTCCGTAGCGAATTTGAAGAACGCCAATTTCAGTTACAGCTCGCTGCGGGGGCCCGCCGTAGATAAAGCACGAATTAAGCACGGGAGCATAATCGAGAGCGGAAGCGAAAATGATGATTCCTACACTCGTGCTCAGGATGCCGCGCAGAAAGAACAACGTCGCCACAATAGGGACTTTTAGCAAACCGTTACCGTGTCCCGTGTACCGCACTACAGGAGCCTTTGAAGCATTAGGGAGTTTTGGTAGACCGCGTTTCCCCCTCCGCTAAGCCCTCCGCAACGAAGAAGCCGCTACCGCACCTGCGTGCCCGTGGTCTTAACTGTACAGTTCCGGTTATCGCACCGTGTTACGGAGAGGGTTGCGGGACAAAGAAAACGATATACGAAAACTGCCTATTTTTTTAAGCGCGTGCCCCACGGTCAAGGTATACTGCCCGGGCGCGCGCATAAAAGCATGCTTCAAAGGTTTTGGTATACTCCGTTTCACCTTATGTTGTACCGCATAGAAGGCTAGAAGCGCGAGCTCATAGCGTTGGGAGCTGCTCTTGACGCACGAGAGCTTGTGCCGCCGAGATGTGCCCTAGAGCAAGGAGCTCGCGCTTGTAGCCTTTCCTGCGGTACATCATAAGGTGAAACAGAGTATAGTGCGTTACACGAAACACGGTAGCGGTTTGCTAAAAGTCTCTAAGGAAATTACGCGAGCGTCGAGCAGCTGCAGGTGTGACGCATGTTACGCGCCAGCGTAAATACACCCGTATTTTTATTTTGCTTTTTACTCTAATATGCTCCTACGCGCATCCTGCAATGCGTGGCACTCGTCATATTAATCATTACTCTTATTTTAATAGGGATATTGCCACTGGCAGAAGGAAAACGACAGAAAAGGGTTTCATTTGCCCCGCCTCCAGCGCGAGCTTAACAGGTAGGCATCTCGTGAATCATGCGCAGATAAATCACGAGAAAGTGCAACGAGCGCTTGCTGAAAGCTTGGCGTCCGAAAGGGACGTCCTGCCGCGCTCATCCTGTCAGTGGCTAGAGCGGATCAAAAGGGTGGGCGACATTTCGCTATAGACCCCTTTCAAAAGCCACGTGCCGATTATTAGAGGGTCGGAACCACTGCACAATGGCGGAGCGACTGCATCGAGGAACGTGCAAGTCATTCCATAAGATAGTGAGCGTCGGAGCGCGGCCAACACTATACGAGCCGAAGAGCCAATCAAACAGCGTCGAAAGTGCAACGTCACTGCGATTATCACCTTTTTTAGTGGGTGTGTTTTTTCCAGTGTGCCGTGACGTTGAGGTTTTAGTCCGCCATTGTGCAGGAATTTCACAGCTGCCAACAGAGTGCCGTATTTTGAAAGGGGTCTATAATGGTCATCGCGCCTCAAAGTCAACGAGGCGTCAATGGACCTTTTGTAGAAATACGCGGTGCGCATGCGCGGAGTATTTCATGCGCCTGGGTTCGAGAGTAACTAGTTCCAAACAATCCGCCATCTTGCATTTCTCGCCTTTGAGCGGTTTCGTTGTGTCGACCTCGGGGCGGAAGATTACGCACGATGGGTACAAAGGTGAGCTTGGGGGAGCCGTATATCTAGGTCACATCGCCTCAATGGGTGAACAGGATGTAGCTGACGTTTTGGGTGTGGAACGGGTGGGAGAGGCCTTGGGCGCGCGTTGTTTTCCAATCACCTAGTCTCGAACCGATTCGCGTGTCTAGGTGGCAGCACATATTCGCCAACAGGTCCATTCCTCTCGCCACCGAAATTACATGGCCACTTTAGTACGAAAGTAATGGGTCTTTTCAGTGATTTAATGTTTACTGGAAAACAAATGATTGGCGCTCCCAGTGACCTGCAGCGAAGTATACATGTCGGAACTGCTAAGATTAGTTTTTAGTACAGTTGTGCTGCACTCTCATGGCACGCACAAAACAAAATCTATTAAAACAATGTTTATTTGGTAAGCTTGACAAGTGTTTTAAGATTCCCGAGTAAAAAACAAACCCGTAGATTGTAACATTCAGTTCCACTCTGAACACTACTCATGATATATACTAGTTCCTTTGTATATACAACATATCCCGATACCTCATTTTCCAGATGAATATAATACATTCCCAAATATTTTTTTGTATTGAACTTGGCAGCGAAGGTTTCACGTCGAGACTTGTTCTTGTAATTGATTACTACGATTGAGTTTCGGGGCTTGGTCAAACACTGTGTTTCTCGAGTTAATCAAATTGAAAAGAAGATGCAGTTTTTGCAAACGTGGTGACAATAATGATTAAGCTCATTTCACGTCTAAAAATATTTATGCCTGCTGACGACACACAGGAAGGGCAGAAATTTCAAGAAAATATTCGAGTCAAGCCCAGTGTCAATACGCACAAAAACTGGCGATGGAGAAGCGGCCACTCACCAACCCTATTTTTCTTCCCGATGTGAAGAAACGACACAGAACTCAGAATATTTGAGTGGTATAATAAGCCCTCTGGTGCAAGTTTGATTTTATATGACTGATGATATCCCTAATCGAATTTTCTGTGACCATAAGATAATTTAAAGTAAACCTGCACGCGCAGATGCGGGGAGTCAAATAACCCACGAAACATTGGTATTAGTACTATCGTTGCAATTAACGCTATGTTCGTGCCTAGTGTCTTTGATGTGACTTTGCCTGGTTTTCTGGAAGACGACAGGCAAGAACCATAAAGAACGAAGCTTTTTTATTGTTATTTTAAGGAGGGCAAAAAATGCTGCGATGTAGTAATCTAGTAAAATAACGTTATGATTTCTTTTCTTTTTTTACAATGACAATGAAGATTGCACTGAGGCATAGCGAGATAGAAGATAATAGGGAGTATTCACTGGCGGCCATAGAATTGTGCGCGAATGCTGAGCGCGTGCTAAAGGCGAGCATCCACAGTTCTTTTTGCAACGTGCATTCCGCACCATCAAGAGTGCCGGTCTTAGCAGCCTATTGATGCGACCTCGTTCTAAGCATGCGCTCTAAACACCACCCAAAAATATGGCGTCCAATGAATACTCCCTTTAGGAAGTTTTAGTATATCGTTTTCGAAGGCCCGCTCTCGCTACGGGCGCGCGCTTCAGAGCAGGCATCGACGTGGCAGCGCAAGTTTCCGCTGGAAAGAGCGTGGTCTGAAAACACGATCTACTAAAACGTTTTAGTAGAAACGCGCGACGCCGTAGTCTGTAGATCCCTGACTCAGCCCCTCTCAGCTAACATACAACCATTGGCGACGAAATGTTTAGGGTGGCTTTCTTAAGGCTGAACTTTAAGGCTGAACTCCATGGGACGAATATGCTGCGAATAACCGACGAATTTTGCCCGGCGGCTTTTGCTCTGCGCGTGGAATCAACACAGTGGCTGCTACGTCGCGCGCAAAACGAGCGTGCCGTCGGGCGGCGTTCGCCAGTTATTCGTCACATAATTCGTTCCATGGAGTTCAGCCTTAAGGCTGTGACTTCACGACCAGGGTTAGTGGTTTCAAGAGAGAATTTCGATGGTGTATGTAAAGAGTACGGTTGAAGCTTATACAAATCGCGTCCTTATTCCGACACCATTGACATTGACGGTCTGAGATTCTTATTTAATAATTGGGGTTGTGTGGATATTTATACAGCGAGTCGTTGGTCAGCCACGTTTAATGTTGCGACCAGTCACTCGCTGTAGATGAGCAATTTATCCAGTGCAGTACAACCGCTAGCCTGGGGTCTTTAACGTGCACCACGCAGTAGTGATACACGACCACACGCCGGTACGATGCTCATCCAGATCGAAACGGGCAGGGGTGGGGATTGAATTTCCTTTAAATGAAGCGGAATTCATAATAGTGAGCATTTGGCAACTCCTGGAAGGTAGGGTGCCTACATGTCTGTCTGTCTCAGGGTGAAGACATTCATTGGCTACGTTTACATGGATGCGATCGTAGCGCATCGAATCGAGCAGGGACCAATCGCACGCAGCCTGTCGTCCTACTTCTTCCTCTTCTACCTATCTGGTACCAATCAAAATAGTCAAATCTCGATTCGATGCGTAGCGGTCGCATCCATGTAAACGCAGGCATTGTTGCCCTGAATGTGCCAGCGCGTGACGCTCTCGCGCGCTCGGTGCGTGACTTGGGCGGTAAAAGGGCGTCTATGCATTAGCCAAAGCTACGCGCTCGAGCTAATGCCTAAAAATGGATTGGATTGCCTAAGTGCCTAAAAAAAGACTGGGTGGAAAAATGGCTGAGATGTCACCACTCAAGCAAAAGCGCGCGTGTGTATGAAGGCACTCTACTGGAAGGCCGACCACAGAGACGCATTTGATTGCGCACGTCGTCAATATTCGCGAATACAACAAAGCGACTCTCGCGACTTTATTGACGACCCAGCAAACTTATGATCTGCCGATCGCCCAAAAACATGCTTTAACGCGATAGCGTTTAGGAGCTCGTGCCGCGAAAAATCCGGCGTCGGCGTCGGTGGAACCGAAAAATCTCATAATGCAACGCGCGCAGTCACGGGGGACGTCACACGTGCCTGTGACGTCATGACCCTATCAACCCACTAAATTTGGCGGGAAAAAGTTCGCTAAATTTAGCGAAAAGCTTTACCACCAAATTTAGCGGATAATTTTCCCGCCAAATGTAGCGAAAAAGTTTGCGGCCAGATTTGGCGGGAAAATTCCAATGAAAGCAGGTTACGCTGCCGACTAGACCACGTACACACGCTTGCACGGCTTGGGAACGAGCGCGGGTTTAATAGGGACTTTTAGGGAACCGTTGTTGCACATCCGATACGCTACGATGGGCCCTCCGGTACGAACTGCGCATGCGCTATACCAGAGAAGACTCGCACATGCGCAATTCGTACCGGAGGGCCCTTTGTACCGTACTGGAGGTGCAAAAACGGTTCCCTAAAACTCCCTAATGCTAAGCCTTTGCGAACGGGGCCCGATAACGTTTAACGCGTTCCACTCTTAAAGGCAAAACCTAAACGTCTCCCAAGTTGTTTTTTTTTAGTTTTTTTTTTGTTGTAACATGTCGGTGACGCTTAAATGTCTATATATAAAAGGCAGGAAGGTGCCTTGGACGTGTCCGTGGGCAGGGTTTGCCATTTGCAGTATGCTACTTTTGGAAGGACGAATTTTTTCGGAAAACAAAAATTGGCACGACACAGCGATAGTCCTTCGTGTTTACAAAAAAAAAAGTGTTGTCATCATATTTTTATAATATTTGTTGACTTTCTTGTCGCATTACTTCTGTTTTCAATACCCCCCCCCCCCAAAAAAAAAAAAAAAAGAAACATCAGACAAATTACACTGACCAGCGTGTGCAAAATTGTAGCCGCTCACGACTTAATAACCACTGGGCTTTGGCGAGTTCTGAACACCATATTTATCACTGCAAAGACAACAAGGTAGCGGCATTAGCCGACAGGAACGCCGAAGAACAAAAGAGCAAAAAGCGTGAGTCTAAATAAGTCATGCCCCACGTCTCTTCAACTGCCACTGGCTATGGCAGAGAAACGCAGACGCACGGGCACTTTACGCTTAGAGTGAGCAGCGAGCACGGAAGCAGTTCGTTTCTCTGAATCCTCCACCGCCTAAAGCCGCGGCCACGCCGCTAATGCCTGATGCAAAAGACAGCCTACAGAAACTGTCTGCGGACATGTTTCGAAACATGTAAGAAGCGAAAGTGCTACGACCGTGCTCGAGACGCGTCCGCAGATAATTCCGTCACCGTGTCCGCGGAGAAATGAGCGGTGTCTTTTCTACGATGTAGGTTCACAGCGACTGCGCGGCTTCAACCCTTTTTAGTTGCGAAGCTCCTAAAGGCCGGTTCAGACACTTGCGTTTGAGTGCGTTTGACTGCGTTGCGTCGAGAACCGAAAGCGAGTCACCGGCACAACTGCGCTTCGTATGAAGCATGGAATCCAATTCAAGGAATCATCTTGGCACGCGATTTAAACAGCAGGGATGCCCTGGTTTCTCGCAACCGAAAAGCAGTCAAACGCAGTCAAACGCAACTGTCTGAACCAGGCTTTAGGGTCTAGTCTTGTCCATCCGTCCGGCGTCCGTGCTCACATTGATTGCCATCCCATCTGTCTTCTTAAAAAAAAAAAAAAGAAAAAATTTTTTGCGCAGTCGACAGGATTCGAGCCTGTGCGGGGAGACCCCAATGTATTTCTAGTCCATCGCCGTAACCACTCGGCCATGTGTCATCCATCTGTCTGTCATGGGTGAAACGTTGCATGTAGCCGCTCAACGTCTATACGGGAGGGGGCGCTGCGGTCAAATGCGTATATAATCGCGTTAAACTTTGCATGCATTGGCTCAACGTTTATAGACGAGATGGCGCTGCGGTCAAATGCTCAAATGCGTATATAACCACGATCCATACCACACATTCTCTTTCTGACATGGACCGTTGACTTAAGCGGTGGAGATGCATTCCCACGGCTTCTAGCAAATCCAAGCTGATCCGCTAGAAGAACCACTGGCTCTGCCTTTCAACGACCATAAAGCAGTAATAATGAAGTCGAAACGCAACCCGGAACTCAGCACTACCTATGAGCAATAAAACAAAATCAGCACCATGAGCACTACCTATGAACAATAAAATCAGTATCATCGGCACCACCAGAGCTTCGCCCCAATCAACATCATTCACCACATGGAGAAGTTGTGACTTTTCCTTTCTCTTCGACGTTATGTGCGCTCACTGATTATAGCTTGACTAGTATATTGCTCTTCGTAAGCAACTTGCGATTTCTTGTGCTACCGTGCGATAAGAATCTCAGTCGTCCGACTGGAGCGCTAAACAGGCATATGCTATGCAAATATACAATAAACGATGACAGTTAAAAAAAGTAGGACTTTTCGAGTTTTGAGCAGCGTATTATTGGTCCACAGTCAATGAAATTGCTGCATTAATTAACCAACTAAAATGCAAAAAAAAAAACGAATCGACAAAGATGAAACGTAAGCACAAAAGTATCACCTTGCGTTTATTTAGTGGTCAGTGACGAAAGAGTATAACTATAATGGGGGAGTGTTCTTACTTCGTCCGGATTCTTACTTGAAACTGTGCTGCTGCGCGTATGGGAAAAAGTTGTCGTCATTATCATAAATTTTTGTGTGAGATATCCGTTCTATCGTATACCCTAAAAGAAAAATTCCAGTCGGTATTGAGAAATAAATATTTGAGAGATGGCGCGCTTCCTGTGTTTCACTCTGACTACAAAACTTGCACTCCAGGATTGGGAAGCAGTTCACTTCCAATCTGAAAGTAGAAAAACAGGGAAAAAAATGGCGACAGAGTCTCCACGTTGCTAAATTATGCGTTTCGGGCGGCAAGCTGGTTGCGTCCCGACTCTTGTTTAGAGCCCCGTGTCATCGACCGCGCTCCCCATTGGGGAAGACGGGAAAACCAAGCTCCGGCCGAGGAGGAGGCCCCATATGCGGTAACAAAGGCACCCCTTCCCCTTCGAGCCTTCGATCTTGTTTCGTAGTCACGGTCGGCGTCTCGGTCGTGCTCTCGAGAGGCGCGTCGCGGGCAAACCCTCCGACGCGGTGTATCCCTGAATCCGTAAAATTCCTTTCGACCGGGAAGCAACTCCCCAGACCGAAGCCTTCCTTTCATTTTTCTTACACTTAGCATGTTTTGCTTCATTTTGGTTTGTTGGCACTGCATAAACGGCACGAATTGCAATAACATCAATAGCCATGAAAGGCAACAATTCCGCAAGGAGTCGACGTCGTCGCAGCAAACAGCGCGAAACAAACACGGTGAAGCAACCGCGACGGCACAAAAACAACGAACGCGACAAACAGTCGAATCAAAGAGAGAACAATGACAACGCCAACGCGACGACTTAAAAAGCGGCGTGAATTGGGTAGCGGCATCAACCGAGGCGGCAGGCAAAAAGGGGGGGGACCGGGGGATCGGGGAAGGCTTGGCTGCTGCCGGGGGGCTTTACACGTCGAACGCGAAAGCCGCAGCAGCGAAAGGAAGGAAAGCTCACTCCCGAATCCCCTATTTTCTAAGTGGGTATAAACAAAACGGTTGTGACGACGTCGTTTGCTCAACTGGAGAACGTCTCGCCGCTCTGTCCTTGGGGAAAAGAACTATGAGCGGGCCACTAACTTCCCTGCCTCGAACAACAACAGTACCCCCCGTCCCCTCGAATGTTGCAGTATAGAGAGCGAACCCCCAGGGATAAAGAAAGTGCACGCTTCTTGTCGTTTTGCTTTTCCACCTTTTTGTTTTGTTTTTGCAGTCTGAAATCTGGTTCCTGGCGGATCGTCTGCGAGCACGGCTTGAAGGAGTCTCGCGATGGCACTCTGCGCTGCGCTTATTACGACGTAAAGTTTGCTGAGAGCTCGAGGGCGTCTATGCAGAGAGCTCTTCCCGAGGGAACTTAGAAGGCGAGGGAGAGAGAGAGAGCCGTTGTTGTCGTTTCTAAAAATCAGCGTCGTTTTGTGTACACATGAAGCGTGATGCAAAAGTCAATATTGCTCTCGCTGAGTGACGCGGGTGCATCGTGTGTCAGGTTGGCATCCGCTGCAGTCACCACCCAGGGGCTTGGGCGTGGTGTTAGGTTACAGTCAGTTTGAAGGTGTTTTATATTTTCTAAAATTGAAGGCTCAATTGAGCTCGCTTTTTTTTTTTGAGAATTTGAGGAGTGAGAAACAAAATGTTCAAATCTGGTGATAAGACCAGAAAAAGCAAGATTCACAGTATATTCGCAACTCCAACGCCCTATGAATGGCGAGGTGAAAGCACCAAGATGACTACGAGACGGGGATAGATTCTACAAGATTTCACGTACGCCTGCTCCCTGACGCTGGTCAGTGCGATAAGACGAGTTTATTTGGCTACAAATGCGAAGCGGTGAGGGCAGGAGTATATGGCAGGTGATGAAGATGTTGGCGTGCGTTAAGAAAATGAGAACGTTGATTTTTAAAAATTGCGAAGGGGAACATAATAGCTCCTATTCTATCGCATTCGCTTTTTGCGTCCAAACTGCATGATGCACGAACACGCCGACCAGGACCATGCCGTAACAGCAACACCGAGGCCGGTGAAGTCCCTGGCACCATCTTCACCGCCGTCCCCGTTCCTTTTGTTCTTCGTTCGTCCGCGACAGGGCGAACGGCGCGGTGGAGGTACGAATAGTTCTTCAATTCTGGGTAATTGTCAGTGTTTCAATGGGGTTGCCTTTTCATTGTATGCTGCACTGCACATTACTAAAACGCTTATGGATTGGCCATCGATACGAGATATATTCGAATTAATGATTTATTTGGTTAACTGGAATACTCTACAATTCATACTGTACCAACCAGATGATAAAAAAAAAACTATGGCTTACGTTTTAATGAGAAAAAAAAAAGAGGGTGATCGCCCTTGTGCCCCGCATGTTTTATTTCTTGCCCCCCTGTAATACTCGCTTTTAAAGAAACTGAAACAACCCTGGAAATAATTGCGAAAGTCGTTTGTCCAATTTTCTGAGTGCCAGATGCGACGGGTACGCGGTGTGGTGTAACCGACTCAAATAGAATAGAAATCTGCACATTGCGGCGTCAAATGTCCCTTATAGGGTCAGATTAACCACCAGGAAGACTCTGCGTGTATAAGACACTGCGATGCACGTAAAACGCCTGTATTTGTTTTAACCTATTCAGCCAATGACAAAGCACGAGCGGTATGATGATCCAATGGTATAATCCAGACTGAGCGGCCAAAAAAGGACAAAAAACACCCTTCTTTTTTACCACAAAAACGACACTACCATTATAGCACACTACCGATCACCCTTCTCATTAGATAAACCGGATAAAGGGAGCTTAACGATCGGTTTTTCAAGTGGACGACGGTGCAGTATTTCTTCGCGAACTCCTGAGAGGCTTGCAAGCACGCGGTACCGGCCATGTCAACTTGACTCGGAAAATAAACTCTGTAAATCAAATTAAAAAAAAAAAAAAAGATTTCATTTATAATAATGATAAAAAAAAGAACAGCCGCTTCTCTGGAGACGCTCTAAGATCTTCATCAAAGGAGCTGTTCTTTTATTAAATACATTTCCTAGCTTCTGCAAACCTCTCGAACGCGGGCACCTTTTTCAACATTTTCCTGCTTTTGACGAATGCCTCGGGCGCCAGATTTCTTTTTTCGAGTCGTGCGCAGGTCCCCGAGAGGGTTTTAATTCAGTAAACGCCACAGCAATCTAGGAGGGGGCTGTGGAGAGCCCCCTCCTAGATTGCCGTGGCGTTTTTCTATCGTCACTCGATGCGTTTCACTTGAGCCATCTCGAGTGTGAGGTTGTTCCTGGACCTCCGAGCAACGCGTACAGTACTTGAGCTAATGACGCATCTCGCAAGTTAGAACGTTTACCCAACGTTGTTTACCTCTGCCCTGTTTTTAGCAATTTTCCTGTTTTTCCTTTCTGATAAAAATGTAAGAAAAATGTTCAGTTTTCAGTGAAGAATATAGCGCAGGCTGTCTCTCAAGCAACCTTTCACAGTTCCGGTGGCTTGTTTGCTCGAAGTACGCCTGCCCTGGTCGACGGCGTCTAAGAGACAACATAGATTGTGGTTTAGAAACAACTCCAGTGGCACAAAAATAAAAACAAATGTCTAGCTGCGTGCTTGCAGTGTGTGTTACGTTTAAAAATCAAAGTTGTTTTAGTTGCAGGTCTTTTCAAAGCTACTGTTAGTTACAGTTCAAGTCACTTTCGAAGTTACTATTACATTTACAGATGAAGTCACTTTCAAACTTGCTGTTACAGTTACAGTTGCAGTTACTTTCGAAGTTCCTCTTACAGTTACAGTTTTATGAAGCCGAACACCTTGAATACACTGTTACTCCCGAAAAGTAATAAACGTTGTTTCTCGTTACACTTTAAACAAATCTCACTTTAAGGATTGAGTATGAATGCAGAAACATGACACACCACACCTGTGACACCGCACCTATGGCGTGTGCGCCGAACGCGAAGCAAAAAGTCACGGGATGATAGTAATGCGCAGAGCATGTCGTCTGCCACTTGCGCAGGGGTCGTGGTGACGTCGGAAGGACGCCGAGTTGTTACTGGATTTGAATGGCAGGATAGTGGGTAGACCCCAATGCTAGATTCCTCGAGGTCTACACACTATTCTTTTTCAATCAGCCAATACGCGATTTCTGCATTCTGACATTATCGCAACCCCTTTGCAACAAGCAGACTACCTTGCGCTCCGCATAGGAACACGCAGCTCTGACGTCACGCCGCTACGGTGGCGCTGCTATTGGCAGGGCGCATGCGCAGACGGCCCACGCGACTCTGGTTCCTGTGCGCGCGCAATGCCCTGATGTTCTATTAGCGGCGAGATGTTCTTGTGGCCCCCTCCTATGGTTCCCTCTTGTGACGTCATTACCTTGCAAACAACAAGTTCGAGGGTGTTTGTAAATAGCATGGTGGAAGCTTGAAATCATTGCGCTCTCAAAGGAACACTGCCAACACCGTCAAACTTAAAGTTCTTTCATTCCTCTTACTTCCGTCGATGACAAATCCTTTTCTGACGTCATAGTCAGCGTTCGGCCAATCGTGGAAGGCCGACCACAGCGACGTTTTCGGTCGCGCACGTCGCCAATTGTAGTAGGCTGGATCGCGGATCGGGAGCCCGTCGGTGGCACCGCCGGCGGCCATTGATCGAGACCAGGCAATACACCGGAGTCTATGGGAGAAACACGCAAAAGTAGGAAGATTGAAGCATGTACGCGGTGCTCGAAGGCGAGTATTTTACGATGAGCTGCGATCATTATGTTTGGGGTTTGGAGATTAAATCAGTATTTCTCAAGCGTTCAAACGCCCATTAAAAAATCCAACGTTCCAGAGCACCCACGGCTGAACTGGCAAACTTGCTCTCGTAGGGGAGTAAACAAAGGAGCTTGCCGGTCAAAAATACCGTCCTCGGGGAAGCCCAGAAGTTGATGAATCTCGAAAAAGTTCCGTCTTGATAACGGCTTACGCGGGAGGCGTATATACATTTCGCGAGAGCCCAGAGCCACGAGGATGAAAAAGAGAGAGAGAGAGGAGGAAAGGAGATGAGAGGCCGCCGTGATTGGCCCTTGTAGTCACGTGGTACGCGCCCGGCTGTTCTGGCCGTCACCCCCCGCAAGCCTCGCCCGCGAGCAGACGCCGCCGGTGCCTTTGGGCTGCTGTGGCTGCCACGCCGGCCCCGCCGAAGTCAAAGGTACGCTGCGAGTGTGTAATCCACAAAACTGAAAATTTAGAAGTGAGGTCGACGCTCTCACAGTAGACAACACGCCCGTGACTCCCAATGTACAACCAGCGAACCTAGGCAGGGCACGGGAGGCACTCACTTGATCGAATGACATTTTAGCGAACGCCCACGTTTCACCGAATGACACTTTAGCGAATAGTCGGACGCCGCGAAGCGGCGTTTTCGGGTGGGCCAAATGGGTTCACATTTTTGTAATGAGCCGACACAGACTGTCGCCGCGAAGCGGCGTAAGCGCATCGCGGCGGATGGGTTAACGCGCACCCCCGTTATTCGCTAAAACGTCAATTCGCTCAAATGTCACTGTTTGCTAAAATGTCATTCCCTCATGTGATATGGACCCAAATTTTCAGTATTGTGGACTACACACTCGCAGCTAACCTTTGACTTCGGCGGGGCAGGCGTGGCAGCCACAGCAGCCCAAAGGCGCCGGCGGCGTCTGCCCGCGGGCGAGGCTTGCGGGGGGTGACGGCCAGAACAGCCGGGCGCGTACCACGTGACTACAAGGGCCAATCACGGCGGCCTCTCTCCCCTTTTCTCCTCTCTCT